>JAQISU010000240.1:4727500-4977500 GCA_029339505.1 Unio delphinus
AGGGATATATGGATAATGCATTTATAGATAAAACGAAGACAACCCGAAATAATACATGAAAGTGTTATGGATGAAGACGTAGACACGTCTTCACCAGCATGTAGGTCACCGGAACATTCCCATAAAGAACATATACGGTGATATGTCATCACTTAAGGTGGCAACATATTATGTCGTAGGTGTTTGTTTCAATGCTCAGACTTAATATTATGCATAGACCTGGATCTACTGACGTACTGTTGTTATGGCTGGTAGGTGTAAATGACTTGAGTAGTAATATGGGTCCGTCTGGCGTCAAGGGAAAATCCAGTTAAAAAGGGCTTGGGCCTGTCTGGCGTCAAGATTTCTAGCGTCGAGGGAAAATCCAGTCAAAAAGATCGTGGGCCTGTCTGGCGTCAAAGCATGGTGGGCCTGTCTAGCGTCAAGGGGAATTTAACATGGTAACTATTTGGGCCTATCTAGCGTCAAGGGGAATTTAACATGGGAACTATATGGGACTATCTACCGTCAAGGGGAATTTAACATGGTGGGACTATCTAGCGTCAAGGGGAATTTAACATGGGAACTATTTGGGACTATATAGCGTCAAGGGAAATTGAACATAGTGAATATTATTTGTATTTGGGACTGTCTACAGACAAGGGAAATGGAGACAAAGAAAGCAAATATCTTTTCGAGGTATATGAGTGAAACTAAAAAGGGCCTTTATGTACATCTTCTTCTTTTTTTTATGTTCTGCCGTTGTTCCACCACCTTTTGATTTTACCAATGATTTCCTTTTTCTTCTTATTTTCGTCCTCGGGAATCCAGTCAAGATGTCCTATAGGTCTAAACTTCTTTTGTATTTTTATCCAATTGTTATTTAATCTTTGAAATTCCTCTTTCTTTTTTTTTGTTTGCATTGTCCTTTCTCTCCTTACTCCAGTTATCTTTTATCTTCTTCACTTCTTCTAATAGCTCCTTTCTCATCAGTTCTTCAGCTTTCTTGAGCTGGTCCAAACTATTTTGGACATGGGGCCACTCTGTCACGATATTATCTAAAACACACTTTACGTTTTCGACAATATATATTCACTTCCTTCAATGTTCCCAATCTAACATAGGGTGGGTTAATGCAGCCTCGTAACTTTTCGACTACTTCTAGCAATCCTTCTAACAGCTCCCTGGCTATTTTCAGGATGTTTGCAAAGTCAAGGCTGTTCGTAAACTTCCATTCATTATCTAGTTTTTCTACTACATATTCCCCGTCTAATATCCAGAAAGAGCTGTGAATTAAATTGTTGAATAAAGTTGATGCTTCGCCATCTTCTATGGTTATTCCGTGGAATGGTTCTAATTTTTTTTTAATATGAATTAAGGTCGCATGCGCAACTATGTGCTTTCGCGACCAGTTAATGCCCGAGGGTCGGGCTATTTGATTGGTCGGGACCAAAGGTAACTTTGACTACACTAGGCTGTTTTGTCGCAGTCTCCCCGGCACCCGCGTTAAATGGCAGTCTCGCCTTAGAGTAAAATGTCGGGTCACGGCAAAGCAGGAAGGCAGAACAAATACCAATATTGTGTAAGCCACCTGTGCAATTATATCAAATCCATATAGTCATAGAATTTTTCATCTTTCCTTTATAGTACATAGTGTACATGTTGTAGGTCCTTAACAAATTTAATGGCTAAAATGTCTTAGCGACATAAATGAGTGTAGTCACTGTTAGGTATTTTAGCTTGTTAATTTTGAGTGGTGGTCAAAATTGATCAAGTTAGATTTCGAGAAAGAGATTGTTCGAAAAGGGTTCTCGTACCAAATTAGAACCCTGGGGAGAAAAATAAAATAAATTAAAATAAAATTTAAAAAAATTAAAACAAATTAAAAATTAAAAATATTTAAAAAATATATATATAAAAATAAATTTAAAAGAAAAATTAAAAATTAAAAAAAAAATAATTAAAAATTAAAAAAAAAGAGATTAGAGTTTGGTGTTATTTCATTTCTTCCTTCTTCTTTTTCTCTTCTTTTCTCTTTTCTCTTTCCCACTTTCTTCCTACTCCCTTCTTCCCTCTTTCTTTCTTTTTCCTTCTTCCATCCTTCTTTTAACTTTCCTTTTACTTTTTCTTGTCGGTTTGTTGATGTTATGTTTCCTTGAGCTATCACTATTTGATCCCGGTGTTCTCATCACACTTATCTTGCCACTTGCCGGTTGACTGGTTTTACTGTACCTACATTGTGCCACTACTTAGTGTAATGTTCTCTTTTTTCCCCCCTTCTCCTTCTTCCCTTTCTCCCGTTTCTTCCTTTTTTCCTCGCATTACAATGTTTATATTATCCCCCCTTTCCCTTCCTTTCCCCTTTTCTATTTTATTTTATATATTTATTTTAGGGTAATGTTAAGTTGTTCTGCTTTTTAAGCTAGCGGTATTACTATCCGCTTTGGCCCCTTTAACCGATATGGCCTCGTTAATTATTTATCTATTTGGTAGTTATATATTTTTTTTTTCCGTTTATTTAAGGCATTGTTACTTGGGTCTGTTTCTTTAGTTAGCGATGTTATTATCTGCTCTGGCCCCTTGATTGATAAATATTAACTCTTTGGCTATGTTTATGTTTATTTACTTATTTGATGGTTTGGATATTTATATTTTGTGTTTTATGTCTATTGATTTTAGGTAATTAAGTATATTTATATCGGTAGCATTTACGTTTTTGTTATACCTTTTATCTAGAATTTGGGGGAATGATGTAACTGAGTCAAGTTTTCTTTGTTGTAGTTGGAAGACGGTACGTTGTCGATGGTATTTGTGACATATGTTGAATACATGTTCCAATGTTTCAGTTTCTGGACAGTGTGGACATTTATCCGGCGTGGGTCCTGTACTTATATGTTTCATAAAGCTGCCATTTAGTAGTGTTTTACCTGTTCTGATTATGTTGATTATTTTAATATCAATGGCTACAAGGCTTTTTGGTAAACGTTGGGTTCTAGTGACCTCTTTTTGTAGTTGGTATAGATGTCTACCCTTTGTGGAGTTTTCCCATTGTTGTTGCCATTTATTATTAATTCTGTCCCTGACTTGACTATATTGTTCCTGAGTGTTGTACTGTACGGGTTCAATTTGGTCTTTCATCAGACTGCTTTTTGCTGCTTTGTCTGCTTTTTCATTTCCAGGGAAATTGATGTTAGATGGCACCCACAAGAAGTGTATGGTTTGGTGTGATTTATCTGCTTCCCTGATGGTCAGCATAGTGTCCTCTAGAAGATTTTGTCTACTTTTGGATTACCTGTCTCAATACTTTCAAGTACACTAAGTGAGTCTGTTATGATTACGTACTGTTTTTGATTTTGTGTTACTATCCATTTTAGGGCTCGGTTGATGGCCCAGAATTCCGCTGTATATATGGAACAGTCATCCGGTAGTCTTTTCGTAAATGTGATCTGATGTTCTGGATCACTACCGCTGCAGCCGTTCTATGAAGTTCTTTAGATTTTGAGCCGTCAGTATAGATTTTTACATATCCATCATAGTTGTTGTTGACGAGGCTTTGTACTTGTGTTAATGTGATATTGGGGTTGTCGCGCTTATGTACCAGTTGGAGTGCTGTTAGGTTGATGTTAGGTTGGTTATTTCTCCAAGGTGTGGGGTCCTTGATAAGTAGTTGTTCTGCTTGGAGTTCTATTTGATTGAGTTCTTTGCAGAGTAAGTGTATTTTGTTAGCTGCTGGAGGATGTGGTACCAGTCTTGAGCTAAAGGTGGTTTGACATTTATGGTTCAAATGGCTGACACTTGAGTATATATATCTTAAGCACGGACGTGAAGGAAAACATCCCTTAAACTCACTTTTCATATTATATACTATTCACAAAACATACAATCTATCATGCACGCACGGAGAAGCAGCCAAACCAAACAATATAATTTACTATATATTATCACACAATCAATCATCCACACACGGAGAAGCAGCCGAAACAAACAATATAATTTACTATCCAATATCACACAATCTATAATCCACACACAGAGAAGCAGCCAAAACAAAGCATATAATTTACTATCCAATATCAGACAATCTATAATCCACATACAGAGAAGCAGCCAAAACAAACCATATAATTTACTATCCAATATCACACAATCTATCATCCACACACGGAGAATCAGCCAAAACAAGCCATATAATTTACTATCTAATTTCACACAATCTAACATCCACACAAGCGCTCGCGATCACACACACAGACACAGACACACACACACACACACACACACACACTATTTTATGAGTAAAGAGACAGTGTCTACAATCACACTACTCCTCTTTCATACCCATTGACAATTTGAACAGTATCTTTTCTGGACATTTGCTTAGCCCTGAGAAGGGATGTTTTTTTTCAACTTCAAAATACACCTGGCTAATGCTGACATCTCCCATCTCACAACGTCGGCTCTAGTTATTCTCCCAATTACCTCTTGTTATCGGGAGCGCAGCGGGTGAATGAGTAGCTTCACTCTCCCAGTCTTCACTTTGAGGGATAGTGAAAACTCCCTCTCTCTTCTCCTATGTCACATGTTATGTATATTTGAGTTGTCATTTATTTTTATTTTAATGGTTTGTTTGTCAGATTCAAATTTGACATTTTCAGTCTAAGATTCATTCATTGGGATATGACCTGTACTCTATAAATAAACACCAAATGTTGACCTCATTTCTGACCTGGCTTCAGAGTTGTAAAAAAGCTTTTAAAATGATTTATTGATTTCAAGGACATTATGGAGCTTTGTTGTAAACATCTTTCTATTTTTAGTTCTTGAGAGTAAAAATAACTGATTCTCATCGGGGTCATACGGTGTGCATGAAATGTTTTGAACGTAAAACAAACGACAGACGCATTGGTTTCGAAACACAACATTTTTATTTAAATAACAAACAACTCACAAAGAACAATTTTTTCAACCAACAAATATTGTTTTCAAATAACAAACATTTTTTTTTATTCAAATAACAAACATTTTTTTTCTTCAATAACACAAATACATTATCTTTGACAAAGTTGACAACGTTTTGATTTAAATTGAGAATTCCATTGCTGGAAGTCATTGGGCCATTGATGTAGACTACGTTTCCTAGCTAAAGACAACAGATAACCATAATGGTCACAAAACCATCGATCTACTTTGTCATCATTTCGAGACGAATGGCGATCAAAATAAGTCACTAAATGTTATTAAGAATATCGAAGACTTCGATGATGCAGATAATAGACACAATATTGTCCACACACCATAGAATTTGTCTTGTAATTTCACATTTTTGAATTGTTTCGTCTGGGCATTTCTTCTCATAAAGTCAATGATATCTTCTTCAACGGGAGGAAATCCATATGAATCAAAATACTCCACACAACCCTCTTGAGGAAAGTAGACAGCTACCCAGTGAGTTCCTGGAATATGACTGTCATCTATGTTGATGACATCAGCTTGATTCTCTAGAGGTTTGCGATGAGGTAGTTCATCTTCAGCACACATGACAGGATTCCAAGAAGAAGTGTACGAAGTTCAAAAGGTAATAAAGTTCCCAGGTATCCATATTTTTGTGGCCTTGTTCTTTTTTCTTCACAGGTGATGATAAGTCAACAATTCAATCAAGATTTTTTCGTTGAAAAGGTCTGTCTGTTTGTTTGCTTCGTCTTCTTACACTGTGCCAAGAGAGCTTCGATATGATCAATTTCTCAAGCAAACAATGGAGGTGAGGAATGATCACGCACGTCTTTATACCACTGAAGTAACACGGTTCCTTCTGAGATGAGACTCAAAGCTTCGTTCAGATACTCGTACAATTTTTCTTCTTGACTCATCATCATACATTTATCGCGTTGAATTTGACTGGGATGATCGATTTGACATCCATAACAATCCTTTTTAATCATGTCTCTCATTGTATTCTCCAAGTGTTTGGGAAAACAGGTGACTAAATGTTGTTCCTGTTATGGCCATCTGGACTACATTATCACTACTTCTTCTTTTTGGTCTTTGGTGTCTGCTTTCTCTGTTACCTCCCATCCCATTTCCATTGATTCTCCACTATTCAAAGAGGGACAAGAGTTTTCCATAGTGTTTAATAGTCTAGAATGACTTCTCTCAAACTGTTGATTTCTATAGTATTATCGAATTCGGCATACAGAATGACATTCAAAGTTTCGGTAAGAGGTCCTGCAAACTGAAGTTCCACACGCAGTTGACCAGATTTTATAGGGTGGAAATGTCCCTCGTTGCTGCCTTGTTCTGGAGTGAAATAAAAACCCCACAAAATGTAACCTCCTGCATAATTATCGTAGGAAATGCCGTGACTGGTGTTGGTTTATAACGGTCCTGTGGCTTTGCACAGCGACAAGTACGATCTCACGTAATTCTTCTGGGCAATGTCGGGTTCAAAGGGTCCGGTACACAAAGTTTTGCCATCTCGACTGAGTTAGATTTTGGATACTCCGCAGTACTTAAACTGGAAAGGATTTTGATCGTGGGTACCGTTGGGGGCTGCATTGATGATGATACCGATGAATAAAGGTTTGTGTAACTGTCCTTGGAACAGATGATCTTCGATCTTAGATCTGAGTCCAGTGGCAATGGTGAAAGTTTTTACTTCCACGCGTCGTATCGGATACTTCGCTGTCATTCTGCTCAAAGTGTGACTGATGTCATTTCCCACTTTAGGTAACACTTCTACGCGACGCACGCATAACATGGACTCTTGGATAATGGTTTTGTATTCGTTGGTATGAGCCATCAAATGGAAAGCAGTACTGCTACGATTCAGTCTCAAGCGAATATCCACTCCGTTCAGCTTATACATCTCTTCAAACCACATGTCTCAATGCAAACGATCGAACAGTTCTAAACTACGTCCTTGAGGAATTTTCTATCGACGCTTGTTAAAACCCACATTGTGAGGATCGTCATGTACGGTCAAGGCTGTGTCGTTAAACTTCTTATTATCTGATGTGTCAGGTTTCCATAACACGCAAGCATCTAAATGAGTTTTATTGGCTTCTTTTTCGTACGTCTAGAGATTTTCGAGGTACGCTCGGTAAGGGTAAGTAACTCACCAGTTTGTTATTCATGTACAAATCCACATCGCTGAACAAGGAATACATGAAATTGTTGACGGGAGCTACTCAGGCATCGGCTTCTGGAACGGAGATGTCCGTTTTAATCACTTTCACTTTCAAATACAAGTAACTGCTGTTTAGTTCGATGTGATATTCGGGTTTCCCTTTGCATTCAACCTCGACGGGAGATGTATCCGTCAAAGAGAAGACGGGATGAAATTCGACCCATTGGGCTTCTTACATGGTCATCATCGTCGGTGGAATGGAAAAGAGATCCAGTTCCGCCTTGAAACTGGCACAAGATTCTTGGTGCATCATTTTTTTTACTCTCAGTCTCTATGATTTACTTTTAATAATCAAAAATGTATAAGGATCGAGCGGTTCTTTTTTTCTTCGTCTTTCTAGCTTTAGAGGTACGGAGACTTTATTGAAGGGTGTATTCGTCGACGCTTTCTGCCTTGTCGTTACTGTGTCCTCAGGGTAGCAGGAACGCCAGACTCGGTACCGTTCAGGGCATTTATAGGATTTTATCGTCGACCCAAAATCTCTTTACCCGTTTGAAGCAAGATATTTGCCTGCTCTCAAGAAAAGCTTCTTTGGGGTTCTTTTGTCAATGAGGACATTTTTAAGAAAATCATTGCCGTGAGTCAATGCGGCATTTTTTAAGATGGCATCTTTTAAGGCTGATTTAAACCATGTCCTTGTTGTCGAGCGACTCCTCGGTACACAGGATACATCACTTTTTCAGTTGTTCGAGAATCGTTTTTGAAAATGGAGTTTCACTGTGACTTTCCCTTTGGTAAATGGAATATTTTGTCCCAGTTCTCCTCTTATAGTAATGTAGTTCTCCTTTTATAGTAATGTTGACACTGTCGAAATACGACTTACTGACGGTAAATAATGAGAATGTACAAATTCGCGTTGAACGTGATAGGTATTTCCACCTTCCTCGTCAGCGGCTGCGACAGAATCCACTTTGAAAAGAATGACACGCAGTAACGGTACAGAGGTGTGTCCTACCACGTTGTACTCCACCACATCGGAGTACACAAACATCAAGTTGAGTCTTTGGTGCATTTCTACAGAGAATCGAAAATATTTCTCAAAATCCGAGTTTGTGGTTATGGATGGTATTTCATTTTTCTTGACCACCATCCTTGAGTCTACACCTAAAATATCATACAATTCAGGACAAAAGGTAATGGCCATCATTTCATCCTCTGAAAATTTGATCATTATTCGACGAGCCACTTTATGGTACTCAAGGTAACACTTTTTTTGGCTTTCGCCATGGCTTTATAAAACAAAGTATTGAATCTGGTAGCAAGCGTAGTCACCAAATGTTGTCTACTAAAAAAAATAACCAGCAGGAATGGTGAACACATAGGTGTTCCCTTTAGTTTGGGGGTCATCTGGTTTCTTTGTGTCACTGCCAGTGATGCCTCGTTCGTCTAAGGCTTTTTGCAATTGATCGTCATACACTAGTGGTCTGAAAGTGTTTCGATTTTCGACGATGCCTTTGATTTGTGTCGGGTGTGTCATTTCCACTAAAGCTACTACCCAATGGGCATCTTGATCTAAACGAATGGTTGGATGGTAATTTAGCCGTATAACAGCACAACGTGTTGTTAGGAAACACCTTCGTGGAACTGTCACTGGGTAACGTTAAGTAAAATTGGTTAATAGTGTTGTTCATAATTCCAACGTTCTTTTGTCCGAGGAGTCACTTGAGGTTAAATGAGTGTCTAAAAGAGGATTGTGATTGGAAAGGTGACTGTTACTGTTGTTCCCGTTGTAAGAGTATATCAGGGAAGGATTGGGAAGAAGATAACCGATGCACCTGCTGGTTAAAATGGTCCACAATTGTTTGTCTCTTTGTTGCAAACTCAATTTAGCAATGGCTGCACCGATGACACAATACACTACAAAGATGTGACCGAAAAAGACGCTTTGCGTTTTAGGGACACGTTCTCTATACCACACCCTCAAGGGTTGCTTTTGTAAATCTTGCAGAGAAGATTTGGGTGAAGGAGTAATCACTATGGCGATGAACCTGGATTAAAGGGCATGATGGTCACTTCTTTTTATAGTCAATGACTTGCGAGGCGTCAATCCAAGAATCAAAACTAGAAGGATATCCTTCCAACGTACATTGACTTATGTGACACGACGTTTAAATACTTTACGGATTCTTCGTTCGAGAATACTTTCAATGTCGTATACGTCGTCTTCATTTCGGAGACACGTTGTAACTCAGGCAAGTAAAATGTTCCTTTTAATACTTCTCCGTTCATCTCTTCCAATTTATGGACGGTAGGATGGCGGTCAGGTACTTGTCCAGTAACACCAAACAATTCGGTGGTCAAGTTGGGTAAGTAACCTTTGTCGAAAGTGCGTTTGGTTTTGCCAATGCGAACCCAATCTCCAGGGCTTGACACTCCACCTTTCTTGGGGACAGCTATCATCCGGGACGTACCAATCAGACGCTCAAAAACAGTCTCTTCGTTGTCAGGTGTCACATCTTGTGGGGTACGTCCAATGCTTCTATGGTAAGAGTGATTGTAGGCTTGGACGTCGATGTACTTGAGAGTGTGTTGATGCGTAAAATATTTCCACATGCGTTCTTTCAAGGTACGTTGAAAACGTTCCACGATACTGGCTTTGGTTCCAGGATTTTCGGAGGTGAATAAATGAATGTCACGTTTCTTTAATTCTCGTTGGAAAGATTGGTTCAGAAATTCGGTGCCATTGTCGGTTTGCCATTGAAGAAGGTGACGACCACTTTGTTTCAACACCAGTTGCAGGGCTCGTACTAACTCTCCGCTCGATTTGGATGTCACTGGTACGACCCAGGCAATATTAGAAAAACGTCGATTACACAAAACAAATATTTGTAGCCACGATTGTAGGTGGCTAAATGAGAGACATCGGCTAAATCGACCTGCCATTGATGATCGATGCCTTCCACTTGAGTGCGAATTCTGCGAAATTTTTGTCGAATGGGTTTATGTAAAGTGTACGTAGCTTGTTCTTGTAAACATCGTTGTACTTTAGGTAAACGGAGCTTTTTCAGGCGAGTTTTTGCAGCACGATACAATTTCTGAACCCCTCCGTTACGTGCAGGGTGGTCTGGATCATAGTAAATGTTGGCTAACACCTTTTCCATCGTTTTTTAAATAAGTCACCCACTTTTCGATTATACTGCTTTAAGGGGGGCGAAACGGGGGTTGTTTGGAAACGGTTTTACCTGTCCGATGTGCCACAGGAGTCCACGTCGAGGGCACTGGTGGTGGTTGTGGTGGCGGTGGCGGAGGTGGTAATGGGATGGCTTTGGTCTTCTTTTCTTTTCTCACTTCAGGTTTCCTTTCTTTCTTTTTCACATCTGTCGAAGGAGTAGTGGCCATCATCTTTTTTACCCAAGTTTTGATTTCTTCTCGTTGGGGAGTGGGGGAAGAGGTCAACAAGGAAGCTGCAATCTTACTCGGAATGGGAGTGGCGGTGGGTGTTTGAAAGATACCATGGGGTTATTCTTTCTTGGGTAATGGTTTGGGTTACGTCTGTCTTCTCCGCTGTAGATTGTGAGAGCGACGGACTATTCGTCACAGCCTTCAAATCGGACCGAGTGGGTAGAGCTGTTCGTTCCACAGCTTTTCGATGAAAGAGTTTCAGTCGTTTCAAGAGTTGACCGTACTTTTGCTATTTTTCGGTTTCTGACAAATCGTGGCGATGCAGCAAGGATTGCAGTTTGTGTTGTAATTGGGACATCTCGGTCAAATCAGGATTGGGTGGTAAATGGGGAGTACGTTGTTCTTGCCAACGATGTTATTCCATCCATCGTTTGTAAGGGACTAAAGTCAGTTTTCGTCCTTCCATGGGGCTCCAAAGGTTACGTCTGAGATCGTGGTGCTCAATGGGTCCCTTTTTTCTTCTGGAAGGATCAATTTTGGGATATCCCTCGTTCTATCCCTTGTATCAAACCTGGCAACATACTCATGCCGGTTTTGGCTAATCCTCCAAACATGACATCTTTGGAGGCCGTATTAATGATTTGTTTTCGCATGAGTGGAGATTCTTTGGACAGGACGGACAACACGTCTCCGTGTTTGGCTAAACGAGGAGTTAGTCCTTTTCTTTTCTTTCCTTTCTGGAGTGAATAAGAATGTTTTACGCGAAGTGACATCTTTGCTTGTTTGTTTCAATTCCACTGACGTCAAAGACTTGGAAGATACGCCCTTTTATCTTTTTGTTGTGCCATCACTTGTTTTATAACTGGCAACAGTTCTTTAAAAATAAAAAATCCTCCACGTTGCACCAACATCTTTTTATTTTTACGGACGGGTATGAGCCATTTAACGAAGAACGTGTCGATATTTGGCTAAACAAGGAGGTAGTCCTTTCCTTTTCTTTCCTTTGTGGGGTGAATAAGAATATTTCTGCGAGGTGACATCTTTGCTTGTTCGTTCCACAATACCAATGACGTCAAAGACTTAGTACACACCCTCTTTTATCTATTTCTTTTGTGAACTAGGGCTTCGTCAAACAGATAACGATGTGTCTCCCATAATTACCAAAGTAACCTCCTTTTTGGTGTCTCTTCTTTTCATTTATACGACTGCGTCTTTTGAGGGGATAAAGTCGATGTTTGGTTTTTAAGCGTTTTGTAGGATAACGAGATTGTCTTTTTCCTTTTCCTTTTTGAACAGCAGAACGCCGAGGGTTGTGCTCTGCACGTTTTTCAGGAGACATCATTGGGTCTTCAGCGGTGGCACAGAAAATACTGATTCACGTTGTTGTCCTCAAGTCATTTTTTGTACTGGAATGCGACGCGACTGACTATCTTTCCGTCGTATCAAATTCATGACAGGTAACAAACGTCGTGATGGGGTTCGCAATGGACTAAATCGAGACAGTTCTTGTTTGGACAAATCCAGTAAACTCTTTAACATGCCAGCTCTTTCTTGGACTTTGACTTTGGGGGTAGATACTTTGTGAGCAGCTGCTACTACAGCTAATGAGGAAAAGGAAGTCAGCGGTGGAGGAGACGTTTTGGGAGACACAGATTTCCAATGTTTCATCAAATTAGGAAGAACGGGTGTCAAATTAGATTTGGCTGGCATCACCAGCAATGGAGAAGTGGAAGAACCTGAGGCTATTGGAAGCGCGGTCACTGTTGCTGCAGGTCGTGGCTTACGAAGGTAAGGTTGCGTCCTGGCTGAACTGATTCTTTTGTTGGTGACATCTCTTTTCTGTCAACTTTTCTTTTTCCGTGTTTTGGTCTTGACACCATTGTTTTTTTCTTAGGGGTTCGTTTGACTTTTTTCTTGGGGTGATCTTTGGGAGAATTGGGATCCCATTTTAAAAAGGAACGAATGATGACATCTCCTAGAGAACCGCTACCTCCATATTTCAAAATGATTTGCTTTCTGGTTTTGAGTGTCCATGCGAGGATCAGCCAGTTGCGTCAAGGTAGATATTCTCTTGCATTTCGTGTGGTAGTCTTTAAATATTATGTTTCAGAGAAGGTTTATATACTGGACTAGGTTTGTCTCCAAGCCAAACTGGTTTGTTAAACGACATGGTACAGTGTTGTCACTTTCAATCACTAGGCTCCACTAAAGGAAGGTATTACCAATTCGGAGACCATCGAGCATGTTCCAGGTAAGCTGAATCCTTCTGTTTCTGCTCGTAAATTGACACACCACAACTGAAACACTTGACTTTATCCCCGTTGCCCAAGTAGAAAAATCCGAGACTGGCTAATTCTTCAGTAGTTGGTCCAAAAATATATTTTGGCCATTTATCTTTGAAGGTTTGGAATCGACTTTAAAAGTGACAGTATTCAGGCAAGCTCGTAGGAAACGAATATTCGATTCTCCTCACTTCAGTTCGATGCAGGTACAGTGAAATTCCTAGGAGTCCACGATAACGTGTGGAACCGCTTTCGCATCCCTCACGTTTATCATGCACAGTATCACTTTCCATGGTAGATATAATGGTGGTACTCAAAGCAAAGTTCCCACGATGTCCTGCTGAATAGCTAAGGTCGCAGTGTCTGGCACCACTGCAATCGCAAGGTTTAACATCGCACTCTACGTGAGAATCTCACAATTTGAATGATGCCTGTTTAAATGGATTCATCTTCTTTCGCTTGGTAGTTGTAGTTACAAACGAACTAATGGTCTTGGACGATGTTCCTTTTTATATGCTGCCCAATTTCGACGTAACCGTACGGTAGAGTGAAGTGATTGGGAAGTTGTACTGTTTTTTTTTGTACACGATTTGACAGACTTTTCTAATGGTCGGCTGACGATTTAGTGTGTGGCTAAACGGACAATCTTGTGCGGTTCGTGAGTGGTCACTTTTAAAGTCCTGTCTAGACTCTAAGGCTTCTTGAAGCACGTTAAAGTTCACCACTCGAATGGTGCGATAATTGAGAGTCAATCCTTTTACTTTACATTCGGTGTGCATTTCTCCTTGTGGGTCTCTGTATTTGTAGCCGTAATTTGTAGGATCGCCACTTGCAAAACGTAGAATCTTGTCGTTAGGATGTTCATCGGTACAGGTTCCTAAACGGTCTCCTTCGAAGGTAGGGTTACACTGGTTCGGTCGGTGAATGTAGATGCAACTGTCTGTGTCAAAATACAACACACGATCTCCTAATAGTTCTAACACTTCGTACAATTTAAAGCGAGCGTGGGATGTCACTTAAACCGCAATGATGACATTTCCAAATTTATAAGCTCTACAAAGTCTAGTTCGTGTTTGTAATTGACTATGATCAAATCCTCACGAATGACGTCCACGTGGTGCATGTATTTGGTTTTGTCGTGAATCATCTGGAAGTAGCGAGAAGGTTCGGACAAATACTCGGTCTTGGGTAAAGACGGTCGTTGTGCCATTTTACCCCACAAGCAATTTAACATCATTTTGGCAAACGATCGCCTTCCTTCGTTTTTCTCGATGTGGTCTAAAGTGAAGCCTTCCTGCTCCCGATTATTTTCTTTGAATATCTTTTTGGTCTTCGGGAGTGTGACACTAGGAAGGATATACGCTAGCTTCTTGCTTTAGTTTTAAAAAGGCATCCACGCAGTCTGCAAAAAATACCTTTCTGTGTCTCGTCGCCCTTGTGGTATTGTTGTATCTTGGGAAAGTGGTAAATTTCGTGCACTTCAAACAGTTGTTATACCAGGTCCAGAGCGTTAAACTATTCCACGCTAACCCACGTTCCTGTTAAGGCACGTTCTTCCTGGATGTACTGACAAGGTTGGTCTTGGTTGCACGTTTCGGCACAAGTTCGACAAAAAGGAAACATCAGTTTTCCTTGGCAATGGTGAGTTAAAACGGGATGGTACAAGTCTGTGGGAGGTAAGGCTTTGCACTTGATCAATCCTTCGTACTGGCAAATGTGGTCCAAGTCAATGTGTTCTGTCATCAATTCTGGGTGCCCTTCGGGAAACTGACAATATTTGCACACGTAAGGATATAGAGAACATACGTCCAAGTATTTGATTTCTTCTCGCTTCTCTTTGTCCGCCTGGTACCGCAAACAGGTGGCATTCGTTCGTCCTCCGTACAAACTATCCCGTGGGTTCAGGGGGTCCACTAACTTGTAACTTTCTACGATGCGTTTAAACTTGGGATTGGTTCTCAAACACTGATCGTACTCGTTTTCCTACATTTCCACTACCTGGTATCCTTGCTGTTCTAACTTCTAACGTAGCTGACAAGTTGTCTGTTACAAGTCTTCCATATTCCGTTGTAAAAACTGATTTTTGGTGTCACGTTGAGGGTAGCACATGGGACATCCGTGAAATAAGCATCCATTAAACTTTTACACCATTTGATGATTTTCTAAGTCCCAGCGATCCACCGAATACCTTCCGATGGTCCTTTCGCCTTCTCCGTTGCGGGCGTGTTGGATCCGTTTGTCTTCTTTGTCCCACAAGTAATATAGCCAACATAGTGCTTTGACCAAGTATTGACGTTTGACAAAATTTGTCGTTTAAGGGCTGATGACAGCGAGGGTATTTTCAGGCATGAATCGTTTTTGTTAACTTTTGCAGGCATCTCTGCTGTAGACGGTAGCGGTACCAAACTCGCTGGTCGTTTCCTTCGCCGTCGAACTAGCGCTGTTAGTTTATCCTTCGCAACCAAAAACGCTTTCCCGGTAGCATCACCAACAGCACTAATACCCTTATCACGAATAACATCAATGGCTTTCATCCATAATTTGTTTGCTAGCCGTTTTTGTAAATAACCCTGCAATGTTATCACCGAGACCATCACCATAGTACGTTTTATAAACAGGCAATCGTGAGTTTACTATATAGACGCTGGTTGGTTTATCATGGTTGTAGTGTATGATCATTCTTATTTAAATTATATTTATCTAATCGCTGTGATAACCATTATGCTCGGCTAAGTCATCAATGAAATCTCGATATGTTTTTATATCCATGATGCCACCTTGAAATAACTGCCTGCAGATATCAGCTGCTTCATTGATTATTTCAGATGAGATATTTCCAGCTCGTTTCCTCCGATGAGTATTTCTAATCGTGCTATATCACTGAGAATATTACCAGAAAAACTAACTAAACCACTACCTGATACTCCACTTGGACCGCTCTGAGAAAGTCCATCCCCATTACTAAAACCGGTTGCACCCTGTGCATCATCATCATCGTCATCTCAATCAGATGGTATATGGTTTAGTTGGTAGTTGTTGTTGAGGCTCTTCTTGTTTTTTTCGTCTTCGTGTTTGTTTTTGTCTTGTTGACGTTCTTATATTTCTTGTTGTTGTTGTTCTTCTATTTCTCGTTTATTGTAATCACTGATTCCTTTTTTAAATTATTTATACCCTAGCTCCTTCGTATTTAACGAATCAATCTCTTTGTTTATTTTATACAACCAATCATACCAATTATTATGTGATATTATATCATTTTTATGCGCGTCCGCTAAAAACTCCTTTTTTTGAATTATAGATGCTAGCAGCAAAATCAGCGAAAGCGTGATAGTCCTTTTGTTATAATAATTGAAATTGTTTTATTAGTGTTATAGCCGTTCGGTAAATTTATTCGCGAAAGAAAAATTCGTTTTCTTAGCAACAGCCTGTGGTTGTTTATCTTCAGCTATATGTTTTAACAATGGAAGTATACCCTTTTTTCTATCCTGTTCGTCAATAGTCTCTCCTAAAATAACTCTCTCGGTGGTGGCAGTGATGTGTCTAAACAATTGTTCCGTATCAGCAGAAAAGTCAGTCTGAAGACTCTGTCTAGCTTGTAGTTATTTCTGACAGAGTCGCGTACGTGTACATACTTTCTAATTACGACCAGTCTCTCACGAGCCAATCGGGTCGTTAATGCTTCATTGGTCATTATTGAAATCGTAAACAATTTTCCAATTTGAATCTCAATCAAAGATTTTCATGAGATTTCAATCTAAATGTAATGACGAAGTCACTATAATAAGAAAACCCCCGTTGATTCATTTAGAGAGACTCGACCATTTGACCCGATTGATACCAGCAATGATTTTTGGTCATTGCTGGTTATTGTGGGTCACTTTTTAGTCATTTTTGATACTGTTGGATGAAAATTTCATCGAAAGTTAATTTTCTCTAAATGAATTCTGAGGGTTTTTGCCCAACGCGATTTTTGGTCATTGCTGGTCATTGCTGGTCATTTTTAGTAATTTTTTAGTCATTTTTAGTCACTTTTTGGTCATTTTTGACACTGTTGGATGAAAATTTCGTTGAAAAATTGATTTTCTCTAAATGAATTCT
The DNA here is from genome assembly GCA_029339505.1 of Unio delphinus. Taxonomy (NCBI): domain Eukaryota; kingdom Metazoa; phylum Mollusca; class Bivalvia; order Unionida; family Unionidae; genus Unio; species Unio delphinus. The sequence continues at coordinate 4,744,385 of JAQISU010000240.1, forward strand.
GGGGGTTTTTACCCTCAAAAATGTATCAAATACCATCTAAATCGATGAAAAATGCATCAAAAACAGTGAAAAAGGACCAAACAAAAAGTATTTCGCAATAAATAAATAAAAAAAATATTTTACTACGAAATTTTACATCTTCCTTGTAGTAAAACATTCATTGATAAATGCCAGTATAGCATTTCACCGCTATTGTTGACTAAAACCACCTTGTTGTAGTTGAACGCACATACCCGTCCATTGTAATGCAATACAATACTGTCCAACGAGTATGTATACATGTTTGTTACCTGTTCAAACAGTGAAGTATTTAGTAAGAATTTTACACACACAGTTAGTTTATACAACAGAGGTATCCAAAGGTTTTTTTTCATGTTGTTCAAATAGCGCTCTTATATTTCTGATTTTTGAATTGACCTCGCGTTTGACCTCATACTCCCGGCCCAGTCCTCTTCTTATCCCCTACACGATAGTAAATAACGGGACAAACACACTGACGTCATTACAGAATACAAGAAAGTCACGGATAGAATTCTGGATTATTTTAATTAATGCATACTTCTTTGGCAACACGTACTTATTATTCATAGTAGCGTATTGAATATCCTGATAATCTGAAATAATTTGATCACAATTTAAATTATCTGAAAATTGTATTCGGTTATGATTTCATTGATATTTTCAGAGTTCATATTGTATATAATTATATATATTTCTAATACAAAAAATCAAAAAATTGGGGGCCAATTTTTAGACAGCACAATGGTGTTACCCCGATTTGTTAAGGGGTTTTCTTTTCTAAAGCACATTACATATACTAAATTAATAACAGTACAATGCCGTTACCCCGTTTTGTTAGGGGGTTTCTAGGCACTACGAGTATACTTAATTAAGGACAGCACAATGCCGTTACCCCGTTTTGTTAGGGAGGTTTCCTGGCACAATTATTTACAATTAAAACCCCATTTGGAACCCCTTCGGTGTATTTACATCGAAGGCGCCCAGAGGTTACATATACGACAACACTATCACGAAACATAGTCTACGATAAGATTTCTAACTCACCAAATAGCGGGGTAGGAATCTAAGAAGATATGCTTGGCGAATGACGTCACAGGACAATACATATATACAATTACAACTCCATTCTCGAGTTTTATAGCAGTTCTATAATGAATGACGTCAGTGGCGTGGTATTATATACACAATGACAATGAGAATGAATGGATGATAAAGGACAGCAAAGAACTATACAACACAACAATGAATGAATGAATCGATGATAATGGTATGAATAACGGGCTATCCTACACTCAAGCGCAAAACAAACCTACAAAATCAACCTGGTTTGAATGTGAAAAACATTCACACCACGTGCGGCGGTGTGGTTTGGTTTTGCGCTTGAGTTTCGAGCTAAAGCCCAAATATATAAACATAAATTTCGCTTATATATGTAACTAATACAAATTGGCGGAAATTAATAAAGAAAGAGGTGTGTGACCTATATATCTTTCGTGTACTAATACTGATTATTGACAACATTGAAGCAACACCGAATACTTGAACAATACTTAAAAAAGAATACATTTGTTTGTAAACACTGCGTATTTGATTCGTTTTCTTACAAAAACAAATAGTTGATTATCCTGTTTAGAATCATAACAATTATAACCAGCCAATCAGAAATCAGGTGACAGTGTTTCAAAAAAAAATATTGAGATCTGTAACTCTTTCATAAGCTGTACACATATACGTACGATTTATCTCCCTTGCTGTTATATAGAATAGTATAAAACACGATTATGACATACATACCGGCTTCATTCATTGATTGAAATACAATTTCTTCGTTAGTTGCTGTATTAAATGATTTTACAGACCTCTCATTTTTTGAGTATTTTCCAGTTTTTCCAGATGTAGTATTCTCACTCTATGTAACAGTTCGTAAATTATACAATTTGTTAATCTGAGGATTGGAATCAATGTGATCGATAACAAAACCATCTTCGATCAATCCGTTATAAACTTCATACACAAAACGATGATTATGATATTTCTTCTTCTCAGCAGTAAACATCAAATACCCCATATTAGTCACAGCACCAACTGATTTCTTCAGTCTTCGGTTTTTGACAATACCATCAGGGGAAGCCTCATAGTTTGCAATCACAGGATGTTGTCGGAATTCATGGTTCATTTATATACAATAATACTATTTGTCTAATTCATTGTTTGGTCTAATGATAACATTATTTGGAAATCTTTCAATGTAGTCTTGGGGAGTTCTAATGATTTTGTCAGAGTCATCGATGGAATCTTTGATGAAGTTTTTAGCTCTCTTATCAAAACAACGCTTCAACTCTCTGTATCTATTACCACCACAACCGAGACACAACTGTGATATTCCTCTAATCCTTACCCTGCATCGTAGGCAGGGCCAAGACTCCCCTACGAAAACTTTGTAAATGATATCCACAGAATTCCTTTCTGCATGATTTGTTAAACGGGGTTACTGATCCAATCATGAGCCATTTGCAATGATTCATTATATATAAATTCTTTTTTTAAATACTTGTTTTAATTAAAGCATGAAGGAGTTCAAGAGATTATCGAAAATTAAGCTCTGGAAAATTGCTAAATTTAATCTCGATAGAGTCTCTGATAAACCAAAGAGTCTAATAGACGATAGAACCATGTTGGGTAAAATTCGTGATTGTTTTAATGAATTCAAACACGATGGAGCATCTCACTGTTGGTCAACATTTCGAATTGATGGTAGCGTTGATGCTACTATGAACGACAAAAGAGCAGCCAATACAATTTCACATCTTGGAAGAAAAAGCTATTGTTTTAGAGTGTAATTCAATATCCGCTCGGAAAAGCGAGATTGGATTATCAGAGATAAATTTGATCCCATCTTGGATACGATAACTGTCACTGTGAGTCGAGATTCTAAACCAGGAATTTTAACTGGAATTGACAAACCGTACTACGTAAGATCTTATCCTCTAACAGCAGTTGTTTATGGGATATATCCGCTAAATGATAAATCAAGCATTGAAAAACTAAAACCCATGATACTATCATCGCTGAATTGTGTAGCAGAACGAATAATATAACACTTGACAAATGCGTTGCGTGGAAACAAATTGAATGATCTAAGACGCAAAAAATAAATGAATGGGGACTAACAGTGAAGGAGCACGGGGCAACAATTCAAGATATAATCAAATTAGAAACATCATTAAGATTTCCAATATCAGTAACGACGATAACAGGTGAAGTTTTGCACGAATCGAAATATGAATCACAAGAAGCTCCAATCAAAATTATTGATGATAACGAACACGCGTGGACATCTGATGTAACAATATTCCCACGGGATATAACAATAAAATATATGCCCGCAGAGTTTTCACCCTATATCTCTGAGGAAAAATTATTGGATTTTATTTACCAGTTGAGTAAAAACTATCCTGTGTCAGTGTGGCTACATCATAGTTTGAAAACTCCGAGGGCAGATTCGATCAGTTTGTAAGACCAAATGGCGAATTATACCGTACTGAAGCCCTGCACAATGAAATGAAAAAACCAGCTAGTAGTTTTTTTTAACAGAACACAACGAACAATTATTAACAAAATGTTTTACAATACCGTCTGTTGCAGCTCATTTTGCGAGATATAAAAACACGTGGAAACCAACAAGAGCAGAATTTCTATCAGAGATCAAATCAAGCTGTATCGAATATGGTCATGCTGGATTATGGAACACAAAATACATCGCTGAAAATATTATTTCGGTTGATATGGTTGCGTGTTATAGCGGGAGTTTTCTCAGGTACGGAGAATGCGCTGAGTTCTTCAAGCGATTAGGACATCCCACGCATGAAATGACCCGTGTTGCTATAAATGGACCACTACCTGATTTTGAATGAACCGGATTCGCTCGTGTGGTATCATTTGAATTGGCTATAGGGCTTCATCCGTGCTGTTATGTTTGGATTGGTAGACATATATCTTAAAAACACTGGATGCCAAAAGTGCTATTACGATATATGATTGATTGTAGCATGCTGATCTCGCTGATTGTCAGTGATGCGATTATATAGTATCGAGCGCAAACTGAAGTCTGGTTACCACAACCTAATCTAGATGGTATAATCAGTGAAAATTGAAACTAATTTCCCGATCTTGACGAAGAAGATATCATGAAATGGTCCAAACAGCTATTTAAAGTTAGAAATAGACAAGCAAAAGAACTCGGTAGAAGAATAATCGGTATATTCACAGAGGGTTGAAAGTACTACAATACAAGATATTCTTCACGGTTGATTATAGATAGCGTTGAATACGATTTTATAATCGCGGATGTAACATCTAAAGGCATATATGTAAATCGTAAAGACGCTTTCTTGTCCGATGGAACCAAATTGGGTACAATTGTTACTTACAACGATAGATACAGTCATCAGTATACACATATGATGGCATCTATGCTGGCTTATGCTTCTATCAATTTATTTTCGATGATAAATATATTTCCTGACACCGCGGTTAGAGTCGCTACTGCTTCATTTTATATAAACGCGAAACACAGCGAAGCAGTGGTTGAATTTACTAATTGTGACGAGAGTTAGGGGTCATGAAGAATTAAGCGGGAAATGCTGCATGATTATTCCAAATCAGCAGATGTTACGATTGAAGATGATTACTTGAAAAATAATCCAATATGTAGATATAAGACCGTTTTTTTAAACGGTTGTGGCGGGTCAGGAAAGACGACTCGTGCGATTGAATTTTTTTGTGGGAAAAATACTACAAGCATAATTGTGCTAACACCGACCCACAGACTCGCAAGAGAGATGAAACAACGAGGAACTAATGCAAGCACTTATCACAGTTTCTTTAGATGGAAAGGTGACGAATGGTCTCCTGATCGAATGGGTGAAAAATTTATTCATGAAGTCATAATTCGGGATGAGATATGCACGGTGTCGTTAGATGTATTACAAAGATTTCTCTATTGGTTGTTACTGAAAAATACAAGCGTGATAATGTGTGGCGACCATGGTCAACCACCACCATTTGTCGGTTTATCCCCGCATGATTGGTCGAAGAATTTTGTAGACTATTATGAAGAAATTAATACTGATCATAGAGCACTTGATAAACAATTACGCGAGTTCAAGAAACTAATTAGATTAAAACCAAATGGAATCCAATGTTAAATAGAGCGTGAAATAATTTCGAAAACCACATTAAAAGATTTCTAGGAACGTGGAGCCCAAACTATTTGATAGTAGCAAGTAGAAAAATAGTCAGAGAATCACTTCAGATGAAGTTATTTGAATTGCATAAAGAAAATTTGCAACACTTCCAACACCGCTGTGTTATAGACCCAAGGATTCACGGTGACAAAATATCGAAGTTGATATTCCTGGGCAGCGTGAAAAGCAGATTCTCGTCCTAAATGATATTGTGCTGGTTGATATCAATGTCGTCGAAGATGCATTGCGCGCTGATAAATCCCCATGGACGCTATGTTACGCAGCGACCATACATTTTTCACAGGGATTAACTATATCCCATACAGTTGTTTGGATAGTAGATAATCACATCGAGTGGTCGAATTTAGTTTACTTGCCGGTGTCCAGAGTATGAAGAATAAATCAACTTCGAAGAGTTGTTCTAGACGCTAATGACACTACAATAAGTGATATGTCAGCGATGACATAATCAGAAAAAAACTCTCTGGTTAAAAGCAACAGCATAAAAAAGTAACAGAGAATTTGATATTGATGCTGAATTAATAACCACGTTGAAACAACAACAGAATAATCACTGCGCGAGTTGCAGTTGTATAATGAGTTAGTGTTGGTCGGATAAAGATCCTCGCCAATTTACCGTAGACAGAAAGAATAGCAGCATTGGTCATACTAGAAATAATGTTATGCTGACCTGTCTTGAGTGCAACAGACGTAAAGGCGCTAGTTAAGACCACGCGGTGGTAATTGAGTATCCTCAGGTATCACTTGTAATTGTTCACAAGTAAATCCTCGCTGAGGAGCAGTTGAATCCAATCTATAAATTGCTGGTATACCCGTGGATCGTGTTATGCTAGATATTTAATGCACGGTAACACTCTAAATAGGATCAGTAGCCCTTTTTTGCCACCTTCGAGCTCTCCAGGTTCATATAAATATCTAACAGTGACATTGCCGAGTATTGGTTCTTTTCAAAAATCATTTTGAGGTATATACTTTTTTTAATCGCGTTGTTAGGTTTCATGTTGATTGTTCGAGTAATCTCATTATTTACCGCGGTAATCACGCCTGGTAATATCTTGACTCATTCACGAGATCGCTTATCCTGGATGAATTCCTTAGCGTATTGATATCCAAACAACCGCGCAGCAAGCGTTCGATTAAATCGTTCAACAATTGCCTGATCGCGATGTAGTGCACAATGCTCTCGTCTGATGGTGACATTATGATTCTTCATTGTTGATAGAACCGCACCCTGAAATTCCTTGTCAGGATCAACTTGTAATAGATTTGGCCAGTGCAGAGGAACCCTTCGATAAATCCTTTCAAACGCAGAAGCCACTTCAGTTGATGATTTTGTTTTTAACGGCTCTGCTTGTTCGTATCGACTCGCTACATCAACTACGGATAGCGCGTACTTATAAAAACCATCATGCGGCAGAAATAATATATCAGCTTAATGAACCTCATTAGGAACGGTCACATCAAAATGCGAGTAGTTAATTTGTTTAGGCGGTGGTAGATAAATTTGCCATATCGCCTGTTTGGATAACCAATCCGCTGCAATGGTATATTTCACCGCTGCGCCGCTAGCGAGTTTACCAATTGCTGCTTTACCCCTCCAGTATCCTCTTGGAGAATAATAAATAGATTCCATGATGTGATTAATTACCGGCACCTAACATAAATTTACCTGTCATCGCCAATTTTACTAACCATGAAGCCAATTTTTCTTTGAAGGATTTATCAGTGATATAATTCAATGCATGAATCAATTTCACATCTGCGATATGTCTGTGTTGCAGATTGCTGCTTTTATAAGCAACATCATGAGCATGAAACGCCTTATCAATAGCGTTGATTGGTTCTTCACCACGTCGAGGATGGTTTTGATCATCGAGTCTGATATCGAGTCCGGTCCCGAGTCCACAATAACTATACCCTGGAAGGTGTTGTTCTCCTGAATACTTCGCCCATGGTGCTCCCGGTATTTTACTAACTTGGCTGCAATATCATAATAGGTTTTGTAGAAATAAATCTAAATTTTTTTGTACCATATGTTACACATTTACCAGCAAAGGCCGGTCTGTTATTGCTAGTTGTAATTGTCGCCAAGTCATCTGTGCCAGTACTCGTCTTACATTTCACACAATATAGATCCATAATATATTTATGTTATATGGATATGAATGTAATTAATTATTCATCAACACGAGAACCAGAACCCGTAAAACTTCATGTTTTGTTACCAAACTCTATTCATCAACTATAGTATCTCCAAATTCTGAATATCCAGGCTAATATACGATCCGAGCTCATCTTAAAAGTATGCTTGACCATGCTATTTTTTAAATATTCCTTTTCTTAAAGCTGTGTATGCCGAGTTTGACATGTACGTCTATAGTTAACTTAGGAATGAGCACATATCTGATATTCATTAGATATAATAGCACATAGAATCGGAAGAAAAAAATTTCCATTTGTCTTACCTGGGCATGGTTTCATGCTACACGGCTCTGTAGAACTTATCGGTTCCTCACAATCTTTACCATGAGGATAACTATTCTCGAAGACACATGATCTGGACCTTGACCGTGTTCCATTCCCACATGTAAGAGAGCAGCCAGTCCATGACGACCAGCTTGATAATTTACCATCCTCTAAAGTTTGAAAAGTAAACTGACCATCAATTGAACATATTTAATTGTAATATTTTATTCAGAATGTGTCTAAAGTATCCTCCGTAATATGATCATAGTTCATCTTCTTGGTCATGACTGACGGGGATTTTAAAATGTTATCTACTAAAGATACTATTCAAAAATATGTTAGGGAAAATAATAGGATTAGAAAACAATCTTGAACATTGACGACAGATAACAGAAAATACATTTGCAAAACAAATTCGTTTATTATTGGCATGTTCCGGAAACATGATTTTCATCCAGTATGCATCACATAATAGTTAAAAAGACTTAGATTACACTTCCATACTACATATTCAAAAGAAACATTAAGAAAACCAATTATATAAACCGACGTTACACTTTGGGGGTTTGCTTGTTTAGATGTTTGGTCAACAGGAAATACGCCAATGGAAGAGGTTTGTTCATGGTGTTTTGAAACTGCTTTAGCTGGTCGTTCTTCAGTGATACAGTAATTGGTGGAGTGTCGTATGTCTATACAAAACTTTATAGTCTGGATGTATTCACTAGAAGACCAAGACAGCCTAGACAATTTATTTAGAATCATTCATTACTGAAATATCATTGAAATATTATTTTCCTTACTATATATGGAAGAGAGTGTATATGCATATTCTACTGAAACATACAGTTTATCCGTATACAAATATGTCTTATGGCATTTTATTTGCAATGCAAGGTAAATGCAAAAACATTTGCTCTCTCATACCCCAATACCCCACCCACCACATGACATTAATACAGCTCTCCCTGCAGACGTTTTAGAAGTAATTATATTAGTATATGGAAGAGAGTGTATATGCATATTCTACTGAAACATACAGTTTATCCGTATACAAATATGTCTTATGGCATTTTATTTGCAATGCAAGGTAAATGCAAAAACATTTGCTCTCTTTCTTTCTTTGCGATTTATACGTCAGTGCATACTGGATGAAAAAGATCATGTAATACGTGTTTACGTTCATTGGAAACAGAACTTGGAAATTTAAAAGAAAACAAATTGCGTGGAAGGAATTAAAACGATAGAAATTGAAGTAAAACTCGAAATCCCTTACTAGGACAGAGCCCCTGGAAACACTCCTTTGACTCTCTATCATTTCCATGGCAAGGTTCTCCTTTAGGTGCCTTGGGATCAAACTGACATTTCCTGGCCCTCTGCTCTGTACCATTACCACAAGACACAATACAATGCGACCAAGGTGACCATTCGTCCCATGATCCGTTTACTAAATTCGGGAAAAATGATTTAAATTTAAGGACAAAACATAAATATTCTCACTAATCGTTTTGCAATTCTGAAACAGGGGTTATATATTTGTCAGGATATATGTGCGTGTGTATTAATGTACATTTCACAGGTTAAACATAAAGAGTGCATTGAGATAATAGCAGCTAAACTTCATTTATTTCTTACCAGTTCTCTTGTAAACATGGCGATAGTAGCTTGAATGAAGATTCACGATACGATACGTGGTTCTAACTTGAGAGTAGGAAGCGAAATAATCCATGTTAATGGCCTCCTACAACTAGCAATGTTCAGGGGATATTATGGGACGAGGCAGCGACATAACATACTGTGTCAAATAATGTTCTTTATCTCTTGATAATGTACATTTACAAACTGAGTTTTGTTAAATCGATAATTATTTTAGTTTCAATATTTCCAAATGTAAGACAAAACTCTTGTCATGAGTGCAAGTTTGATATGAAACAGAAAGAAAAAGTGACGAAATATTGTGCTTGCGGAAAGACAGGAAGATCCATGATGCAAATGTCTAAAAGACTTTCATGACCTGTTTGACGATTGCATATATGACGCGTGTGCTACTCAAACGAACAGGTGTGTACTGAATTAGACAAGATTTTGGCGGGGACCCAGATAACGATACTGTTTATTGGAGATAGTCGACGTTCCGTATACATAATGGTTAACGGAATCATTGCATGATGTTTACGGTCATGTACTAATGTGCAATTAACTATTATTAGAAGAGATGACCACTCTCTGAGCCAACAACTCCCGTATTCCAATAAGTCAAGTACCACCACATTTGCAAACCTATGCAGCCTAAAAAAAACGATTGTGTAAGTTGTTATTAGTTCTAAAATGAGTGATTGTTCTCTAATAGCAGCACGGAAGGCATCCAGGATTCCCGTCTGAAACGGAAATGTTAGAGACGCTCATGATGCTGCTTATAAAGGCAGTAATCTGCAACACAGACATCTCGCAGTAATGAAATTAATTCATGCGCTGGATTCTATCACTGATAAATCCTTCAAAGAAAAGTTGGCTTCATGGTTAGTAAAATCGGCTATGAAACGTACATTGATTTTAGGTGCTGGTAATTATTAATAACATGGAATCTATTTATTATTTTCCAAAAGGATGCTGGAGGGGTTAGGCAGCAATCAGTAAAGTCGCTAGCGCAGCAGCGGTGAAATATACCACCGCGGCTAATTGGTTATCCAAACATGCAATACAGCAAATTTATCTACCACCGCCTAAACAAATTAACTACTCGCATTTTGATGTGATCGTTCCTAATGAAGTTCATCAAGCTGATATACTGTTTCTGCCGCATGATGGTGGTTACAAATATGCGATAACCATAGTTGATGTTGCGAGTCGATACAAACAAGCAGAACCGCTAAAGACAAAATCATCAACAGAAGTGGCTTCTGCGTTTGACACTATTTATCGAAGGCGTCCTCTGCGTTGGCCAAATCTATTACAAATTGATCCTGGCAAGTAATTTCAGGGTGCGGTTCTATCAATGATGAATAATCATAATACCGCGTTACGACGAGGGCATACTGCACTACATCGCGATCAGGCAATTGTTGAACGATTTAATCTCACACTTGCTGAGCGGTTATTTGGATATCAATACGCGAAGGAATTTATTCAGGATAAACGATCTCATGAATGGGTCAAGAGATTACCAGCTGTGATTACCGCGCTGAATAATGAGATTACTCCAACAATCAACATGAAACCTAACAAGCCATTAAAAAGAAGTTTATACCCGTAAAACCACTAAATGATTTTTCAAAACAACCAATACTCAGTAATGTCACTGTAAGATATTTATATGAACCAGGAGAGCTCGAAGGTGGTAAAATTAAGAGCTACTGATCCTATTTGGAGTATTACCGCTCATAAAATATCTAGTATAACACGATCCACGGGTAGACCAGGAATCTATAGATTGGATTCAACTGCTACTCACCGAGGATTTACTCGACAACAGCTACAAGTGATACCCGAGGATATTCAATTCCCACCGCGTGGTCTTAACTAGCACCTCTGCGTCTGTTGCACTCAAGACAGGTCAGCATCACATTATTTCTAGTATGACCAATGCTGCTATTCTTTCTGTCTACGGTAAATTGGCGAGGATCTTTATCAGACCAACGCCAACTCATTATACAATTGCAACTCGCGCAGTGATTATTCTGTTGTTGTTTCAGTGTAATTATTAATTCGGCATCAATATCAAGTTCTCTGTAATCTTTTGTATCCTGTTGTTTATAGCCGTATAGTTTTTATCGGACTATTTCATCGTTGACAATATCATTGATTGTAGTGTTATTATCATCTAAAACAACTCTTCGAAGCTGATTAATTCTTTGTACTCTGGATACTGCGAGATAAACTAAATTCGACCACTCGATGTGATTATCTACTATCCAAACAACTGTATCGGATATAGTTAATACCTGTGAAGAATGTATAGTCGCTGCGTAACCTAGCGTCCATGGGGATTTATCAGCGCGTAATGCATCTTCGACGACATTGATATCAACCAGCACAATATCATTTAGGACGAGAATCTGCTTTTCACGCTGTCCTGGAATATCAACTTCAATATTCTGTTTTCGTGTATCTGAAGGCCTATAACACAACGGTACTGGAAGTGTTGCAAATTTTTCTTTATGCAATTCAAACAATTTTAACTAAAGTTTATCTCTATTTTTCTACTCGCTACTATCAAATCATTTGGTCTCCACGCTTCCCAGAAATCATTTAATGGGGTTTCCGAAATTATTTCACGCGCTATCTCACATTGGATTCTATCCGGTTGTAATCTAATTAGTTTCTTGAACTCGCGTAATTGTTCATGAAGTCCTGTAGCTAGTTCAAATGATACCACACGAGCGAATCCGATTAAACCAAAATCAGGTAGTGGTCCATTAATCGCAACACGGGTCATTTAAGTCCGAATATCTTGAAGTATTCAGCGCATTCTCCGTACCCGAAAAAACTCCCAGGATAACACGCAACCATATCAACCGAAATAATAGTTTTGGGGTCATATTTTGTGTTCCATAATCTGCCGTGGTTATATTCAATGCATCTTGATTTGATGTCTGTGAGAAATTCAGCTTTTGTTGGTTTCCACGTGTTTCTCTTTCTCGCGAAGTGAGCTGCAACCGATGGAATTGTAAAACAATTTGTTAATAATTGTTCGTCGTATTCTGTTGAGAAATCACTAGCTAGTTTTTTCATCGCATCATGTAGAGGCTCAGTGCGGTATAATTCTCCATTGGGTCTTATAAATTGATCGAATCTGGCCTCGGTGTTTTAAAAACTCTGAAGTAACCACACTGACACAGGATCGTTTTAACTCAACTGGTAAATAAAATCAAATAATTTTTTCTCAAAGAATTCTGGAGAGAACTCCGCGGTTATATACTTTATTGTTCTATTTCGCGGAAATATTGTTACTGCTGATGTACATGCGTGTTCGTTATGATCAATAATTTTGATTGGGGCTCCTTTTGATTTATATTTCGATTCGTGTAATACTTCTCTTTTTATCGTCGCTACGGTTATTGGGAATCTTAATGATGTTTCTAATTTAGTTATATCCTGAATTGTTGCCCCTCACTCATTCACTGTTACCCCCCATTCATTTATTTTTTTGCATCTTAGATCAGTCAGTTTGTTTCCACGCAGCGCATTTGTGAAGTGTTTTATTATTCGTTCTGCTACACAATTAATTCTTGACGAAGTCAACAATGATAATTTCATGGGTTTCAGTTTCTCAATACACGGTTTATAACTCTTTTTTAAGCCGTAACATACCTACAAGAGTTATTTCCCTTAATACCGAATACATATAGTTAGACATATGTAAATTTAATCCTGTTTCTAAAACGATTTGAAAAAGTAAAATTTTGTACTCGTTCTGCTACTCTTTGTATTGAGGGTATACAAATATCAAAATATTTTCCGGCTTTATTCATAGATTGAAATACAACTTCTTCATTAGTTACTGTATTAAATGATTTTACAGGTCTCTTCCCAATTGATTTATAATTACCAGTCCTTCCTCGTTTGCTATTCTCACTCTGTGTAACAGCTCGTAAATTATTCAAAGAATTATCAGTCTTATTGTTATTTATATGATCAATAACAAAACCATCTTCGATCAATCCATTATATACTTCATACACGAAACTATGATTATGATATTTCTTCTTCCCAGCACCAAACATCAAATACCTTCTATTAGTCACAAAACCAACTGGCTTCTTCAGCTTCCAGTGTCTGACAATACCATCAGGGGAAGCCTCATAGTCTGCAATCACAGGGTGTGGTCGGAATTCTTGGTTCATTTATATACATAATACTATTTGTCCAATTCATTGTTTGGTCTAATGATTATATTATTAGGAAATCTTTCAATCTAGTCCTGGGGAGTTCTTACGATTTTGTTCTTGACAGAGTCAAGGACATAGTCAGAGGTAGAGTTATTAATGGAGTTCTTAGTTCGTTTATCGTAATAACGCTTCAACTCTCTGTATCGTTTGCCACCACAACCGAGACACAACTGCGATTTTCCTCTCACCCCTACCCCACCATCTTATACAAGGAATCGGGCCAAAGCTTCCATGCCGAAAACATTGCATATGATACCCACAGAACTCCTATCTGCATGATTTGTTACACGTGGTTACTGATCCAATCATAAGCAATTTCCAATGATTCATTATATATAAATTCTTTATTTAAATACTTGTTTTAATTATAGCATGGGGGAGTTCGAAAGATCATCGAAAATTACGCCTTGGAAAAATACTAAATTCAATCTCGATAGGTGTGGTCTGAATTCTTGGTTCATTTGTATACAAATACTATTTGTTTAATTCATTGTTTGGTCCAATAATAACATCACTGGAAAATCTTTCAATATAGTCTTGAGGAGTTCTTATGATTTTGTCGCTGACTTTGTCAGGCTCAGAATTTTTTATTCTTTTGTCATAATAACGCTTCAACTCTCTGTATCGTTTGCCACCACAATTCAGACACAATTGTGATTTTCCCCTAACCCCAACCCCACATCGAATACAAGGTAACGGACCAAGGCTTCCACGTCGAAAACTTTGCATATGATACCCACAGAACTCATTTCTGCATGATTTGTTACAAGGAGTCACTGATCCAATCATGAGCCAATTGCAATGATTCATTATACATAAATCTTTCATTTAAATGCTTGTTTGAATTATAGTATGAAGGCGTTTGAGAAATTATCGAAAATTTACGCCTTGGAAAAAATGCTAAATTCAATCTTGATAGAGTTTCTGATACACCAAAGAATACAATTCTTGATAGAACCATGATTAGTAAAATTGTTTTAATGAATTCAAGCGTGATGGAGCATCTCATTGTTGGTCAACATTTCGAATTGTATCTAATATCGATGCTACCATGAATGATGAAAAAGCAGCAGTGATATTCTCACATCTTCGAAAAAGGCATTTTTTTAAAAATAAAATTCATTATCCGTGACGACACTGGAGATTGGATCATCAGGGATAAATTTGAACCAATTCTCAAGGATAAAAAACTATCACTGTGAATCAAGATTCCAAACCAGGAATTTTGACTGGAATTGACAAACCATACTACGAGAGATCTTATCCTGTAAGAGCAGTTGTTTATGGGATATATCCGTTAAATGACAAACCTGATATTGCAAAACTAGCACCAATGAAATATTCTTCGTCGGATTCAACGTTGAATTGTGTAGCAGAACGAATAATAGAACACTTCACAAATGCATCCCGGGGAAATAAATTGACTGATCTAAGACGAAAAAAAATAAATGAATGGGAATTAACGGTGAAACAGCATGGGGCAACAATTCAGGATATAGTTAAATTAGAAAAATCATTAAGATTTCCAATATCAGTAACGACAATAACCCGAGAAGTAGTATACGAATCAAAATATAAATCACAAGGAACTCCAATACAAATTATTGATCATAACGAACACGCGTGGTCATCTGCAGTAACAATATTCCCACGGGATAGAACTGTAAAATATATACCCCAAATTGGAGAGTGTTTTTCCGAGCAGAAATTATTTGATGCTATTTACAATTTGAGTAAAAAATATCCTGTGTCGATGTGGCTATTTCACAGTGCTGCAGACGATGAATGTGGATTCGATCAGTTTGTAAGACCCAATGGAGAATTGTACCGTACTAAAGAGCTGCATAATCAAATGAAAAAAACTAGCTAGTGAGTTTTCTCCAGAGGGAATCAAAGATCAATTACTAACAAACTGTTTTACACTTCCCTCGGTTTCAGCACATTTTGCTAGGAAGAAAAACGCGTGGAAACCAACGCGAAGTGAGTTTCTATCAGATGTCAGATTGAGCTGTCTTGAATACAGCCACGGTGGATTATGGAACACAAAATATGACACTGAAACCGTTATTTCCGTTGATATGATTGCGTGTTATCCAGGGAGTTTTCTCGGTTATGGAGAATGTAGCGAATACTTCAAACGATTTGGACACCCCACACACGAAATGGCTCGTGTTGCGATTAATGGTCCACTGCCTGATTTTGATTTAACCGGATTAGCTCGTGTAGAATCATTTGAATTGGCTACGGGACTTCATCCATGTAGTTATCTTTGGATTGGTAGACACATGTCTGAAAAACACTGGATGCCAATCGTGCTATTGAGATATATGATTGATTGTGCGATGTTACAATCGTTAATTGTCAGTGAAGCGATTATATCCTATCGAGCACAGAAATCAGTCTGGTTACCACAACCTGATATAGAAAAAATAATTAGCGAACAGCGAAAACTGTTTCCAAATTTCAACGAAGAAGAAATTGTAAAATGGTGCAAACAGTTATTTGAAATTAGAAACAACGAAGCAAAAGATCTTGGACGAAGAATAATTGGTAAATTTACTCAGGGTGGCAGATACGACAATACAAGATATTCTTCACGGTTGATTATAGACAACGCTGAATACGATTTTGTAATCGAGGATCTAACGAATAAAGGCATATATGTCAATCGTAAAGACGCATTTCTGTCCGATGGAACCAAATTAGGTACAATTGTTACCTACAACGATGGATACAATCCGCAATATACACACATTTGAGAGCTTCTATGCTCGCATATGCTTCTATCAATTTATTTTCGATGATAAATAGATTTCCTGAGACCGCAGTTAGAGCCGCCACTGACTCATTTTACATAAACAGCGATGTGGCTGATTTCATAAATTCTAACGAGAGTTGGGGATCATGGAGAATTAAGAGGGAAATGCTTCATGATTATATTCAATCAGCAGATGTTACGATTGAAAATAATTATCGGAATCTCTTTGAGATTCAATCAGAATTTTCTAATGCACCATCGATATCTGATCCAATCTGTAGATATAAAATAGTTTATTTAAACGGCTGTGGTGGATCAGGAAAGACAACTCGTGCAATTGAATTATTCCGTGGGGAAAATCCAAACATGATTGTGCTAACACCAACTCACAGACTTGCAAGAGAGATGATACAGCGAGGGGTAAATGCCTGTACTTATCACAGTTTCTTTCGATGGAAAGGAGACAAGTAGACTCCTGAGCGTATGGGCGAGAAATTTATTCCTGAAATCATGATTTGGGATGAAATAGGCACAGTGTCATTAGATGTATTACAAACATTTCCTGAGTGGTTGTTATTGAAAAATACAAAAATCGTCATGTGCGGTGATCAAGAAAAACCACCACCATTTGTCGGTGCATCCCCACATAAATGGCTAAAGGGTTTTGTAGACTATTATGAAGAAATTAACACTGATTATAGATCACTTGATGAACAATTACGAGAATTCAAAGCGCTAATTAGATTACAACCGGATAGAATCCAATGTGAAATAGCGCGTTAAAAAATTTCAGAAACTCCAATAAATGATTTTTGGGAAGCGTGGAGACCAAATGATTTGATGATTGCAAGTAGAAAAATAGTCAGAGACACACTTCAGATGAAGTTATTTGAATTGCATAAAGAAACATTTGAAACGCTTCCAGTACCGCTCTGCTATAGGCCTTCGGATACACGAAAACAAAATATTGAAGTTGATATTCCAGGAGGATTTCAAAGACAGAATTTAGTGCTAAATGATATTGTGCTGGTTGATATCAGCGTCGTCGAAGATGCATTGCGTGCTAATAAATCCCCATGGACGCTAGGATATGCAGCGACGATACATTCTTCACAGGGATTGACTATATCGGATACAATTGTTTGCATAGTGGATAATCACATCGAATGGTCAAATTTAGTCTATCTTGCAGTATCCAGAGTCTATCTTGCAGTATCCAAAGTACGAAGAATAAATCAGCTTCGAAGAGTTGTTTTAGATGCTAGTTAAGACCACGCGGTGGTAATTGAGTATCCTCGGGTATCACATGCAGTTGTTGTCGAGTAAATCCTCGTTGAGGGGCAGTTGAATCCAGTCTATAGATTGCTGGTCTAGAAACGCTAGCGTTTTCACCCGTAGATCGTGTTATACTAGATATCTTGTGTGCAGTAACACTCCAAATAGGATCAGTAGCCCTTTTTCTGCCACCTTCAACCTCTCCTGGTTCGTATAAATACCTAACAGTGATATTACTACCAAGACTTGGTTGGGAAATGCTAGAATCCTCTTGTGGGAGTTTTAATATAGACTTCTTTTTAATCGCGTTGATAGGTTTCATGTTGATTGTTCTAGTAATCTCATTATTCAGTGCGGTAATTACAGCTGGTAACCTTTTGACCCATTCACGGGATCGCTTTTCTTGGATGAATTCTTTCGCGTATTGATATCCAAATAACCGCTCAGCAAGAGTCCGATTAAATCGTTGTACAATTGCCTGATCGCGATGTAACGCAGTATGCCCCCGTCTGATGGTGACATTGTGATGTTTCATTGTTGATAACACTGCACCCTGAAATTCCTTGCCAGGATCAACTTGTAATAGATTCGGCCAGTGCAGAGGACCCCTTCGATAAATCCTTTCAAATGCAGAAGCTACTTCAGGTGATGATTTTGTTTTTAACGGTTCTGCTTGTTTGTATCGACTCGCAATATTAGCTACAGTTAACGCGTATTTGTAACCACCATCATGTGGCAGAAATAGTATATCAGCTTGATGAACTTCATTAGGAACGGTCACATCAAAATGCGAGTAGTGAATTTGTTTAGGCGGTGGTAGATAAATTTGCCATATAGCCTGTTTGGATAACCAATTAGCCGCAGTGGCTTTTTTTTACTTTTGCAGCGCTAGCGAGTTTATTGATTGCAGCGTTACCCCTCCAGTATCCTCTCGGAGAATAATAAATAGATTCCATGTTGTTATTAATTACCGGCACCTAACATCAATTTACTTTTCATAGCCGATTTTATCAAAAATGAAGCCAAATTTTCTTTGAAGGATTTATCAGGAATAGCATTTAACGCATGAATTAATTTCACATCTACTAGATGTCTATGCTGCAAATTGTTGCTTTTATAAGCAACATCATGAACGTGACACGCCTTATCAATGGCGTTTATTGGTTCTTCACCGGGTTTGGGTTGGTTATGATTATTGAGTCTGATATCAAGTCTAGTCCCGGGTCCACAATAACTATACCCTGGAAGGTGTTTTTCTGCTGGATACTTTGCCCATGGGGTTCCAGGGAGTTTAGTTAGCTTGGCTGCGATATCACCTCCTCGTTTTTTTTAAAGGTTCCTTGGGTTTACCAAGGGAAACAAATCTAAATTTCTTTGTACTGCATTGTACGCATTTACCAGAAAGGGCTGATCGGTTATTTTTAGTTGTAATCGTCGTCAAGTCATCTGTGCCAGTACGCGCCCTACATTTCACACAATATAGATCCATAATTTATATATATAACAGGATGAATGTAATTGATTATTCAGCTACCCGACGACGGGAACCTATTCAACACCATGAAATGTTGCCGAATTCAATTAGAATGATTATAATCGGACCATCTGGAAGCGGCAAGACACAACTGCTACTTAATTTGATAACGAGATGGATGAAATGAGACAAATTGTATTTAATAGCCCCGAGTGTAGACGATCAGCGATGCTATGAATTACAAAAGGATTTTAACGAGAAAGCAAAATCAAAATTCGAAGAGGATATCATTGAATTTATTACTGATATCAACGATGCACCGAGTATTGATTCCATCGACGGAAGTATTAACAATTTAGTCGTATATGACGATGTGATGTTAGACAATCAAAAGAATCCAGCTAGGATATTTTCCAGAGGCAGGCATAAAAGCACTGATGTGATATATGTCACTCAACGATACACACAAATACCAAAAGTGATCAGATATAACTGCAATGTATTGTGTGTATTTAATGGAGTTGACACACATACTCTTAGAAATATTTGGCAAACTTGGTGCTGCGGTGATATGGATCATAATCGATTTAGAAATTTCTTTAGTCACGCTCAGTCAATACCACACGGATTTGTGACGATGAATTTATCAGCCCCGAGGACACGATATCGTATCGGACTTATAAAATATTCGGTTGAAATCATAGGGGGTGAGTTGTCCATTGTGTTTTTTACCCAATGGAAGCCTCATCGACGCCTGGATTCACCGTGTTTCAGACAAAATCACTAAGGCTCCATTTGCCAAACAGAGACTTTCTTTTTTTTTGGTTAATACATGAAAATTCGTAGGAAGGCTCTATTTGCCGTTTTGACGGTTAAAATCGATTTTTGTTTGAAAAGTTGTCTGATTCACCCTTTGCTGGAGTTCTATCTATTTTCGACACAAAGAAACAAACATAGAGTACGTCTATATCTTATCATAAGTTCATATATATTTACTGGACTGAAATAATTAACAAGAATTCGCGATTCCTTGATAACATATCTTGTAAAAGTCTCGTAAAAAAATCTGACTTCGTATATTTACATTCAGACGTATACAACTAACAAACAGCATCAGAGTTAGGTATGATTCTTATATTTTCTAGCAAACACAGTATATGTCTTTTGGTTAAAACTAACGCTTGGAAACTTATAGTGTGTCCTATTTTATAGTTGATAGATATGAACACGTCAAGAGACAACGAGAGGTATTGGTTAAATATATTAGTAAAATACAACCCTGATTTGTAATGCAAGAAGCGACAGTTGATTTATCAACCAGAATTGAAGATAATTTCGTTAAAAGTTGCGATCAAATCTTTTGGAAAACACATCTCGAAAAGTAAACTTGAAGATAAGTGGGTACATTCATAATGTGAGTGATAGTTCCAGCAAGGATCTAAGACGAATCACTTAATACGAAAATGTAAATTCTTTCAATGAACTATAAAGACTAGTCATTAAACGCGATATCATCAGACTGGAAGACAGAATTGTTAAGCATAAATTATTATTCTGTCTAGACGAAGAAAACCTTTGAGAGAAAGAGTTTTTGTCTTGATTAATTTGTTTAGATCAGAATCTGATAACTGAAAGCAATGCTAAATATATTATACCTTATATCAGTTTAGCAATGTCAGCAAAATATGAAATACCTGGACACGGAGTTAGGTTGCATGACGTTGTTTCTGAGTGTGTGCCATCGCATGGATTGCCGCGTGGGACCCCGTCCGTATAAGTGCAGTTCCTGGTTCGCACCTTTGTACCGTTTCCACAGGAAGTGGTGCATATTGTCCAAGAGGACCATGAACCCCAATGACCGTCCACTTTAATTGAAGAGATTCCAAGTTACAAGTGAGATATAACTTTTAAAAGATTTAGTATGAGACGATTTGATACTTAACTTATGAATCACACGTGGTAATTAGCTACCGAATCAATCACACGCGGTAGCTCGCTACCGAATCAATCACACGTGGTAACTAGCTACCGAATCATACACACGCGGTAACTAGCTACCGAATCAATCAAACGTGGTAACTAGCTACCGAATGAATCACACGTGGTAACTAGCTACCGAATCATACACACGCGGTAACTCGCTACCGAATGAATCACACGTGGTAACTAGATACCGAATCAATCACACGTGGTAACTAGCTACTGAATCATACACACGCGGTAACTCGCTACCGAATCAAACACAAACACCCGCGTGAACTTGCCTTGAAATCCATTATTTCTTATATTTTGCGATGACCTCAAGACAAAACAGCAATCTTTGTTTACTGAATGGATTTTAATTGCGTGAGTACCATAATTGCGTTTTCTTTAATCACTAATGACAAAACAGTAAACGGACCCTATCTTTACATTTACATGGTTTTCATTTGTTCACATTTTCTGTATCATGCATCATGCCATGTACTCATAGACCATACCCAAAGCACATAAAACATCGATTCAAATTTTATGAGATGTTGCCAGGTCAATTTTTCAAAGTGTCGACAATTACCTTGTCCAATAAAATAACCATGTTCAATGTTCATTGATAAAAAGAGAAGGCTGGGCAAAAGATTGATTTTAAGCATTGTTGAAAACGTGGCCAATGTTGCTGCTTTTATAAGCAGCATCATGAACGTGACACGCCTTATCAACATTGGATCAAACAACAGTCGAACATTGTCACAGCAGTTGAAAATTCACACGATTGTGAGTCAATTCACAATGGTTTATAGGGTTCATTTTGCAGTGTTGAGCTGCGAACCCCATGTACCTTGGTCAATTTATTGAACAGTTTGATATATCAAAAGTAACATAATACTTGAACTGATCAATGTCCATTAAACAATTAGGACTTATAAATCTAAACTAAACTAATTAGTGTATCAATACTTGTAACTGTTTTTACATAGATGCGTACAATGATCCGTTGTTGCATTGGGTACATGGGATAATTGTATGCATACTTGAATTTACTGTGAAAATACGTATATAACGCATGTTCTGTTAACTTTGCCGTGAATACCACAATATAACATGACCAACATAAATGCATTTGAACCAAACAATATTTCTTCTATTGCACCAATAGTACTTAATTTATTACATCTTTTTGAGATGTAAACTACTGATTTTGCAAATTGATTCTTAAGCAAGATATACTTATCAAAATTCAAAGGAAATAGTCAACGAATCGAGCAAACAGCGATTCCGAAAGGGTCTATTGCCAACTATGGGTGGTCAACCCTAAATGTGCACGTACAACCAAACATTTAAATGTGTGTATACAATCTAAATAACTGTATTATAGTGTATTTTGCAGAACTGTTTAAAATATACATTTATTTATAAATCCATTGACATTGAAATATATTCAAAACTACAAACTTTTGTCTTAATATAAATTTGCGTATTCTGGGGAAAAAATATTGTTCCACGCGAAATTGAATGCATAACCATTTTATCATGGTTCAGCGTAATGGTGACGAAACACACTGGTTTTACGTATGGCGGGACTACTCGAAAACACTTTTCGCGTCACCAACCTTCGACTTGAAGGTCACAAGAAAGTTTTTTGTTTGTGGTGCTAAACGAATACAATTAAAAGAAGCAGTATAGGACACTTTGGCTACATAAGAAATTGCTACTGGCAAGCCATTCAATAAATGTAAGGTGCAACCTTTGCCTATTAAGGTGTACTAGAGGTACCGCATACTTACAAAAGTACCAAAAGTCGTTCTATCTCTTTCTCAATAACAGCTATACTCACTGGACGCAGTTATTTAAATATACATCCGCACGTGCTAATAGAAGACAATAACTCGTTCACCACAATTGATGTAGACATATTTGGACACGTTGATATCAAAAGTGTCATTCATGGAAATTTCTCCTTGTACGCAATCAAAGCCGAACTAGTTGTTTTAACAACCACGCCATTAAAGGAGACGCTAAACGATCTTGTTATCAGATGCTGAATGGCAAGGGGTGGGTGGGATATATAAGAACTCGGACGTGGATGTCTCAACGATCCTTACTAAACTTGACAATGCAGCTCTGGAGGCAACGCTATGTTATTAGGTGGGAAAAGCGATGGAATGTTCCTGGAATCTATCAAATATTTTGGAGCCAGATATGCCTCATGGGATGTGAAGACCGACAGCACAGTGAGCGACCCACTACTGATCAAGGGTATTGTCATCAAACTTCATGACAAACGCACGTAACCCAGTCAATCCATGATTCAGCCAAACTCAGAAACTTGTCACTGAGTACCAGAAGCAGCATCAAAGACTAAAAACTAGCATCCTCCGCGATGCATGTTTTTTAACTTGGAAGCGTGGGATTTCGGTAGCTAGTAGATTTGGGTTGGTTGTGTAACACAGTTACCTCTACCGCAAAGACGTTCTTCTGTGAGCATCGTATATTGTGGTAGTATATTTAACGGCTAAAACTATTACGCGTTGGTGAATTTACTAATAATTCCCAGTTCAAATCTTAGTGAAGCATCCAAATGAAAGACGGTATCACGTGATGAAGTCAGTTCTGGTCTTATCAAATTCAATGAGCACAATTGTTTTCCAGATAAATAACAAAATAAATCCTCTTCATCCAAACGAATTGAAATAATTTCCAGTAGAGGGTAATTTAAAATAACTCAGAACAACATAACTTAATATTCTAACAGCCCAACGTCTACTAAACATTTCGCTCCAAAACATAATTCATATATCTGTTTTAACGTAAACAAGGAAGGGGTCACATGATCTTCTAGAATCTTTAGAACAAATTTACGTTCAAAACACCTCGTGCACACTGTATGACCCAGATGTGAGTCAGTTATTTTTACTCTCAAGAACTAAAAATAGAAAGATGTTTACAACAAACCTCCATAATGTCCTTGGAATAAACCAATCATTTTAAAAGCTGGTTTACAACTCTGAAGCCAGGTCAGAGATGAGGTCAACATCAGGTGTTTATTTGTAGAGTACAGTTCATCCCACTTTTTAAAAAAATATCTCCCAATGAATGAATCTTAAACTTAAAATGTCCAATATGAATCTGACAAGCAAACAATTAAAAGAAAAATAAATGACTTAAATCAAATATACGTAACAATAGTTTGATGTGAGGGATAGAAAGAAGTCAAATAGCATCTATATTAATCAAAATGTAAAACAAACGACAGACGCATTGGAATAACTCATAAAAGCACAATTTCTGTCAACTAAGAATCATTTTTCAATTCACAAATATTTTTTCAACTAACAAACATTTTTTTCAAATAACAAACATTTTTTCTTCAAATAACAAACATTTTATTTTCTTCAATAACACAAATACCTTATCTTTGACATGGTTGACAACGTTGTGAATTAAATTGAGATTTACACTGCTGGAAGTCATTGGGCCATTGATGTACATTACGTTTCCTAGCTAAAGACAACAGATAACCATAATGGTCACAACACCATCGATCTACTTTGTCATCGTTTCGAGACGAATGACGATCAAAATAAGTTAATAAATGTTATAAAGAATATTCAAGACTGCGATGATGCAGACAATAGACACAATATTATCCACACACCATAGAATTTGTGCCTTGTAATTTCACATTATTGAATTGTGTCGTCTGGGCATTTCTTCTCATAAAGTCAATGATATCGTCTTCAAAAGGAGGCAATCCATATGAATCAAAATACTCCACACAACCCTCATTAGGAAAGCCACCCTGTGAGTTCCTGGAAGATGACTGTCGTCTGTGTTGATGACATAAGCTTGATTCTCTTGAGGTTTCCGATGAGGTAGTTCATCTTTACCACACACGACAGGATTCCAAGAAGCAGTGTACGAACTACGGTTCAAAAGGTAATAAAGTTCCCAGGTATCCATGTTTTTGTGGCCTTGTTTCTTTCCTTTTTTAACAGGTGATGATAAGTCATCAATTCAGTACAGACTTTTTGCTTTAAAAGGTCTGTCAAGTAACTGTTTGTTTGCTTCGTCTTCTTACTCTGTGCCAAGAGAGCGTCGACGTGACCAATATCTCGAGCAAACAATGGAGGAGAGGAATGATCACGCAAGTCTTTATACCACTGAAATAACACGGTTTTTTATGAGATGAGACTCCAAGCTTCGTTGAGATACTCGTCCAATTGTTCTTCTTGACTCATCATCATATATTTATCGTGTTGAATTTTACTGGGATGATCGATTTGACATCAGCAGCAGAGGGCGCGAATCGGACAACTTTTAGAAGCGTCTATTTGGCAAACCAAGGCTTCCTCGTAAATCCTTTATAGAAGCGTCAATTTGGTAAACCAGAATATAAAAAAGACAACAAAGTCGTTGTCGCGCCCCTTTGCTTCTATGGGGTTAAAATAAAATTACGATGAAGTCGCTACGACTTTACAAACAGACTAATTTGTTTAACCTCGCCTTGTAGATCAATTAGATTATTGGACTAATCAGTGAGTTTAAAATTAATTCTCGTTAGTGAATCATTATGACATCGCATATAGACTGGATTAGTTGGATCTTCAATTATTAAAAAACCCGGAGGAGCTGTTGGTGCAAATGAATATAAAATATATCCCTGTTGTGCTTGATTCGATCGCTTGAGATTTATTTGATAGCTTCCTTCGATAACATCACATACTAAATTCAATGCAATCACCGAGGATATATTGCCATTTTGAGGAGTGATATGCTTACCACCACCTTCTGGATCATTATTATGTTTGAGTATAGTTGTCTGTGGTTGTGCTATTTTTT
Source organism: Unio delphinus (assembly GCA_029339505.1). Lineage (NCBI taxonomy): Eukaryota > Metazoa > Mollusca > Bivalvia > Unionida > Unionidae > Unio > Unio delphinus. The sequence continues at coordinate 4,770,347 of JAQISU010000240.1, forward strand.
TCCATGCGTCCTGAATTTTTTTGAAACCAGCATCAATGGCATCACTTAGAGATTTTTTCTTCTCTGGGATATTGAATCCTGGAAATTTAAAATCAGGGATATCCTCTTCGTCTGTTATATTATATGTTGCCTTAAACTCTGTTCCTGTTCTAGGATGATCATGATCTAATACGTCTTGAATAATTAGTTTACTAAGTCCTTCCATGTCTGCGATAATTCTGTTACACGTCTCCACATACTTGATAAAATCATCTCGTGGGAGATACTGTTCTATTAAATAATTCTTTTTTTTTTGAAAATCACCTTTCATCCTTGTGAAACGTTTGGTAATTCTATCTAGTGATGCTATAAGCCATCGATTGTTTTCGCCTTCACTTAAATCAAAAACATCTGATGTAAAATATAATCTCTGATAGTTAACAACCTTGTGATATTCCTCCTTATCGGAAATATAATCAGATTTTTTCACTTCAGGTGGTATATTAACAGTTTCATGTCGAGGTTTTTGTTCAGGCCAACCCAGTATTGTCATTATTGAGCTTTGATATATATCTATGATATACCCCGGCGAGTTTATCTCAATGGCAAATGATAACGTCGGCTCATGAACTGTTATAGCGATTTTCGATTCTTTTCCAGTAATGGATTTTATTCTGCGTTGTAATTCGTTATTGATTTGTTCGATTTGGTAGGACCAGATGGTAACGAAACAACGTTCCTGTCTGGAGTACCATCGGTTAAATTTTTACTGGCAAACACCAAAGAATTATTCGGCTGTTGACCACCAAATGCTACCGACCTAATATTAGGCCAACTATGGTATACTCGTAGTTTTGCTAACGCTATTTCTCTTACTGGAATCGCAGAAGGGAAATTCACACTGAATTCAAGATTCGTTGAGGTTATTGAAATCATGCTGGTTTTCACCGGTGTAGCATTTTCCGCTATTCGTTGAAGTAGTTCTTGCGATGTTGCCATTGTTATTATATTCATGTTGTTTTTCTTATTTTGACATCGCGGAATGATAAATACGTACCATCGCTGAAAACTCATTATCTGATATTAATGTGTTATCAAGTGACGACGATATCATCGAGGATAACTGCGAGTATGCAGTCGACACAACATGGAACCTAACTACGTAGTCTTGTAGTTTACGCTGGCTACATGATGATATTTTTTTTGTTATAATTGAAATAATTCCAGCGATTGTTGTCTCCGCTGATATACAAATTGGAACAGCTATCGGGGCAATCATTGTCACCGAGAAGAGTATAACACCAGCTCCGGTGATTACATCTGATACCGAAGTCTCCAACGATGCTAGTTTCTGATCCACCGCGCTATTTATTATTTTACTAACACTTGCAAGGATCACTTCCGTAGATGGTAACGGCGAAGTTATTGGTGGTTTCTTTTTTCGTCGAATTAATAACAGTAGTTTTTCCTTCGCGGCGGAAAACGCTTTCCGGGCAACATCTCCAGCAGCGCTAATACCCTTATCACGACGAATAACATCAATGGCTTTCATTGATAATTGTTTTGCTAATGACGCTACTTTTGGAGCCATTCTTGCAAATAACCCTGCAATGGTATTGCCGAGACCATCACCATAGTACGCTCTATAAACAGGCAATCGTGAGTTTACTACGTAGACACTGGTTGGCTTATCGTGGTTATAGTGTATGATCATCTTATTGTAAAAACACTGGTGTTTTCTAAATGTCATTTATCTAATCGTAAAAATCCTTTGGATTTTCAGTCACTGTGATAACCGTAAAAATCCCTTGGATTTTCGGCTAGCTCGTCAACATTCTCGATATACATTAATATCCATGATGCAGCCTTGAAATAACCGGCTGCAGTAATCAGCTGCTTCATTAATTATTTCCGGTGAGTTATTTCCAGCTCTTTTCCCTCCGATGAGTACTTTTAATCGTTCTATATACGAGAGAATGCTATTAGGACAACTAACTAAACCACTACCTGATACGGAGTTTCTAACTACACTTGGAGAAAAACCCTCCCTACTACTAAAACCAGATTCATCCTGTGCATCATCATCTTCGTCTCGATCAGATGGAATATACAATGATTGCTTATTACCACACTCCAATAATTTCAAACCCGCATCATCATCATTAGATGGTGGTTGATTTTTAGGTGAGAAAGATATTTTCTTTGAAGGTTGTTTTCTTTTTCTTTGCAATTTTTGTGGTTATTTTGTTTTTGTTTTTAGTTCTTCATATTTATCATACACGGTACCCACCGGATTCAGGTATACAATATATTATGCATTGCTTTTATTAATTTGACTTGTGTTAGTTTTGATTCTGTAGAATACATCAGCCCAATGCTTCATATTTGTAACATACCCGTGTTGTTCTGATTTCAGCATTTTTTTCTGTTTTCAAAAGTCGTAACAACAAGCGCAGGAATTTCTGCTAGGTTAGTTTTATCAATTGCTGCTAACTCCTCCTCATTAAATCTCGCGCGTCTACTATTTTTTCATGTTTTTTTTTTCGGACCAGATGGTTTTTTTTTGTAACAACGCTGATGTTTTTTTTTCAGTTTCTCCTGCTATTTTTTCAAGCACAGAAAGAAGAGGCGTTTCTTTCCTTTCCCCTTCCTCGGGGATATCTCCGTATATTGCTCTTTCACGATGATTTTACATCTTTGGTTACTGTGGTTATCGGTTTGAATAACTGTTCGGTATCCACAGAAAAATCAGTCAGTAACTCCTGTTTCGCTTGCAATTTCACTCGAACAGAATCACGGATTGAAATGAATTTATTAATTGCGGCTAACCGTTTGCGCGCTAATTTAGTCGTTAGTTCTTCGTTTAAAATTATTAAAATTACTAGCAATTTAAAAGTACGATCTAAATGGAGTGACTTTGTCACCAGTAACCATTACCAATATTTAATGAGAAAATCTCTAAATGAATCACTTAGAGAAAATAGACCATTTGACGCGACTGATAAAATCAGGATTTTTTCTATATTTTTTCGTCGTTGCTTGATGATTCTTAGTCGTTTATGATCTGAAAATCATAAAATGATTTTTAATGAGAAAAATCTCTAAATGAATCTCTTAGTGAAAATCGACCATTAGGCCTATTTTTTTTAACTCCTTGATGACTAAAAAATGACTAAAAACGCCAAAAACTGACTAAAATGACCAAAATAAATGACTAAAATGACCAAAAACTACACAAAAAAAATATTTCAGCGGTTAATAAATAAAATAAATCCGTAGACTGCTCACCCACCCGACAATTTATTTTTCCGTGTCACCATTGATGAACACTAATGACGAAGTCAACAGTAAAAAAAATTACACTATTTTACCTGTCTTTACAAATTCATTCAAGGTGAATAAGCACACCTTGCCCATTATATACAATAGACAGGTATATGGGTATTGTACATGTCGATCCATAGTGAGAATTTGTATTCTGTTGAGGCTACCAATGAGAATTTTAGGTTTGGCCGATAATCATTTTTATATTCTTGATCTTTGAATTAACTGCGCGTTTGATTTTCCGTATTCATTTCCTAATTCTTTCCTGATTTTCCGACAACAGTAAATAAAGGCACAATCTTGTTTACGTCATTTTCATATATGAACGAATCATAAATCGCATTCTGGACCCGTTTAATAAATGAAGATTATTTAGGTAGAGTAGACCTGTTTCTTCGCATATTTTCTTCAATATCTTGAAAATCGTTAACGATCCTATCACAATTTAATTTATCTGACAATCGAATTCCTTGATTTTTCAAATTTGGAATCTCGGTTATAACCTCATTGATATTTTCAGAATTCATATATATAATATATATATTTCTAATATGTGTATATATCATATATAAAAAATATCATACAAAGACAAAATCAACTCTGTTCACGTTAAGGTGTATTTGCATCTTAACGCGTCTAGAGATATTATGCAATTATATATGATATAATGATGAATTCTGTTCGTATTAAGGCGTATTTGCATCTTAACACGTCTATATATATATATATATATATATATATATATATATATATATATATATATATATATATATATATATGAAAACCCCATTTATAAGACAACACATCTCATTTGGAACCCCTCGGGTGTCATTCACATCCGACTAGGGCCTAGAGTACCAACAAACATAGTCTAAAATAGGAGATCTAATTCGCCAAAAAGCGGATTAGAACTCCAAGAAGGTATATTTCATGAATGGACATCACATTTGCATATATACATATATACATTATATACAATTATATATAACTATATACATAGGACAGCACAAGGCAATACAACATATAACAATGGATTATAGGATGACGTCAATGGCATGGCATTTACAATGAATGATGTATAAAATTTATAACAATGGATTATATAATGACAATTGTATGATATTTACAATGAATGATAGGATGACAATGGTATGATGGGATGACAGGGCGGTTCATCATTCATGTCATGAACTAATCATAAACCTACAAAATCAACCTGGTTTGAATGTAAAAAGCATTCACACCACGTGACGGTGTGATCTATGATTGGTTTCATGACATAAGCTTCGCTAAAGCCCCAATAATATAATAGACGGTATGGTATATAAGCCGGTTAATACATGAAAGCCAATAACAGAGGTGTGCTATTTGTATTCTTTCGTGTACTTAATAATGATTATTGACAGCATTAAAAGAATACCAAATATCTGAAAAATCATTAAAAAAGAATACAATTGTTTGTAAATACGGCATATTTGATTCTTTTTCTCACAAAAACAGATAATTGATTATCTCCATTGAGAATCATGACAGTTAAAACCAACCAATAGAGATAATCGGAAAAACCCCATTGACAATGTTTCAAAGAAACCCATTGAGATCCGTAACTCTTTCATAATCCTTACATATACCCGCACGAGATATTCCCTTTCGGTGTTATATACATATAGTACAAAATAGAATTCAGATGTAAATGAATTGAATTTTGTTTTTAAAACGCTTCGAAAAAGATGATCGATATACCCCTTCTGCTACTCTTTGTACTGAGGATTTGCAAATATCGAAATATTTTCCGGCTTCATTCATTTATTGGAATACTATTTGCTCGTTATTTTCAGGATTAAATGATTTTATAGATCTCTTTGCAACTGTTTTAGAAGTACCAGTTTTCCTCCGTTTGATGTTTTCACTCTCAGAGATAGCTCGTAAATTATTCAATTTGTTATTTTGAGGATTAAAATGAATGTGTTCAATAATAAGACCATCCTTGATCAATCCATGGAAACACTCGTATGCGATTTTGTGATTAAGATAAGTTTTACTTCCAGCGGTAAACCTCAAATACCCCTGATAATTCACAACACCGACTGATTTCTTCAGCCTGCGGTTTCTGACAATACCGTCACGAGATGCCTCATAAATGCTGATCACGGGATGCGGTTGAAATTCTTGGTTCATTTATATACTATAATACTATTTTTCTAATTCATTACTTGTTTTAATCATTATTCAGAAATCTTTCAATGTAGTCTTGAGGTGTTCTTATGATCTTGTAACTGACACAGTCAGAGTCATTGACGGAGTCTTTATTCGTTTATCATAATAACGCTTTAACTCTCTGTATCATTTGCCACCACAACTGAGACACAAGTGCGATTTCCTTCTAACACCTAATCCAATCGGAAAAAAGGGAGTGGCCCAAAACTCCTGTTACGAACGCTTTGCAGATGATATCCGCAGAATTCACTTCTGCATGATTTGTTACTTGTGGTAACCGATCCAATCATAAGCAATTTGCAATGATCCATTATATAATAAATTCTTTATTTAAATAATTGTTTTAATTTTAATATGGAGGAGTTCGAGAGATTATCGAAAATTACGCCTTGGAAAAAGTTAAATTCAACCTCGATAGAGTCTCCACTGATACACCAAAGGGGCTAATAAGTTACAGAACCATGATAAGTAAAACCGTGATGGTGTTAATGAATTTAGGCGCGATGGAGCATCTCACTGTTGGTCAAAATTTCGAATTGATGGTAGTGTTGATACTACCATGAACGACGAAAGAGCAGCAGTGTTAACCTCGCATCTTCACCAGAAATAGTATTTTTTTAGAGTGAAATTTATTATCCGCTCAGAAATGGGAAATTGGATTATTCGAGACAAATTTGAACCCATATTTAAAGATAAAAGAACTGTCACTGTGAGTCGTGATTCCAAACCAGGAATTTTTACTGGAATTGACAAACCGTACTACGAGAGATCCTATTCTGTAACAGCAGTTGTTTATGGGATATATTCTTTAAATGATAAACCGAGTATTGAACAATTAAAACCAATGAAATTGTCATCATTGAATTGTATAGCAGTACGAATAATAGAGTATATTACAAATGCGTTGCGTGGAAACAAATTGACGGTAAAAAGACGCAAAAAAATAAATGAATGGTGGCTAACAGTAAAAGAAAATGGAGCAACGTTTCAGGTTATAATCAAATTATAAACATCATTAAGATTTCCAGTAGCCATAATGACGATAACAGGAGAGGTATTGCACGGATCAAAATAAAAATCAACAGGAGCTCCAATCAAAATTATTCACCATAACGAACACGCGTGGACACCAGCAGTAACAATATTTCCGAGAGATAGAACCATAAAATGTTTACTTGCGGAGTTCTCTGAGGAGAAATTATTTGATTTTATTTATCAGTTAAGTAAAAACGTTCCCGTGTCAGTGTGGCTACTTAATAGTTTTGAAAACGATGAGTGTAAATTCGATCAATTTGTAGACCCAAGTCTGAAGCGCTGCACAATGAGATGAAAAAACTAACTAGTGGTTTTTCAACAGAACACGACGAACAATTATTAACAAATTGTTTTACAATTCCGTATGATGCATCTCATTTTGCGAGAAAAAAAATATGTGGAAACCAACAAGAGCTGAATTTCTATCAGATATCAAATCAAGCTGCATCGAATACAACCATGCTGGATTATGGAATACAAAATATGACCCTAAAAGTATTTTTTCGGTTGATATGGTTGCGTGTTATCCGGGGAGTTATCTCGGGTATTGACAATGTACTGAGTTCTTTAAAAGATTTGGGCATCCTACACATGAAATGACCCGTGTTGCGATTAATAATCCACAACCCGATATTGATTTGGTGAAAGATTTTACTTCCAAGCGTTGTATCGGATACTCGGCTGTCGTTCTGCTCAAAGTGTGACTGATATCATTTCCCACTTTAGGTAACACTTTAGGTAGCACTTATAACATGGCCTCTTATATAATGGTTTTGTATTCGTTGATTTGAGCCATCAAATGGAAAGCAGTACTGCAACGATTCAGTCTCAAGCGAATATCCACTCCGTTCAGCAAATACTTCTCTTGCAACCACATGTCCAAATGCAAACGATCGAACAGTTCTAAACAACGTCCTTGCAGAAGTTTCTTTCGACGCTCGATAAAACCAACAATGTGACGATCGTCATCTACGGTCAAGGCTGTGTCGTCAAATTTATTATCACCTACTGCGTCAGGTTTCCATACCACGCAAGCATCTAAATGAGTGTTTTTGGCTTCTTTTCCGTACGTCAAGAGATTTTCGAGGTACGCTCGGTAAGGGTAAGTATCCACGCTACTGATCACCAGTTTGTTATTCATGTACAAATCCACATCGCTGAACAAGGAATGCTTGAAATTGTTGACAGGAGCTACTCGGGCATCACTTTCAATTTCAAATACAAGTAACTGCTGTTTAGATTGATGTAATCTTCGGGTTGCTTTCTACTTTCAAACTCGATGGGAGCTGCAACCGTCAAAAAGGAGACGGGATGAAATTCGACCCATTGAGCTTCTTGCATGGTCATCATCGTGGGTGGCATGGCAAAGAGATCCAGTTCCGACTTGGAACAGGCACAATATTCTTGTTGCATCATTTTTTTCTCTCAGGCTCTATGTTTTACTTTTAATAATCAAAAATGTCTAAGTCTCGAGCGGTTCTTTTTTTCTTCGTCTTTCTAGCTTTAGAGGAACGGAGACTTTTGGATGGGTGTCTTTGTCGACGTTTTCTGCCTTGTCCTTGCTGTGTCCTCAGGGAAGCAGGAATGCCAGACTCGGTACCGTTCAAGGCATTTATAGGACTTTCTCGTCGACTCAAAATCTCTTTACCCGTTTGAAGCAAGTCATTTTTGCCTGCTCTCAAAAAAGCTTTGGGGTTTTGTTTGTGAATGAGGACATTGTGAAGAAAATCTTTGCTCTGAGTCAATGCGGCATCTTTCAAGGCGTGCAGTCCTCGTGTCACCATCGGTTTCAAAACAGGGACCACGGAACGAAAGGCTGATTTAAACATATCTCCTCAACCATGTCCTCTTTGTCGAGCGACTCCTCGTTACACAGGATACATCACTTTTTCAGTTGTTCGAGAATCGTTTTTGAAAATGAGTTTCACTGTGACTTTTCCTTTAGTAAATGGAATATTTTGTCCCAGTTCTCCTTTTATAATTATGTTGACACTGTCGAAATACGACTTCCTGACGGGCAAATAATGAGAATATACAAAATCGCGGTGAACGTGATAGGTATTTCCACCTTCCTTGTCAGCGGCTGCGACTGAATGCACTTTGATAGAAATGACACGCAGTAACGGTACAGAGGTGTGTCCTACCACTATGTACTCCACCACATGGGAATACACAAACATCAGTTGTGTCCTTGGTTCATTTCTACAGGGAATCGAAAATATTTCGCAAAATCCGAGTTAGTGGTTAAGGATGGTATTTCATTTTTCTTGACCACCAACCTTGGGTCTCCACCGAAAATATCATACAATTCATGACAAAAGGTAATGGCCATCATCTTATCCTCTGAAAAATTCATCATTAGGCGACGAGCCACTTTATGGTACTCAAAGGCAAGACTTTTTGTGGCTTTCTCCATGCCTTTACCAAACAAAGTATTTAATCTGGAAGCAGGTGTAGTCACTAAATGTTGACAACTAAAAAAATTACCAGCAGGAATGTTGAACACATAGGTGGTCCATTTAGTTTTGGGGTCATCTGGTTTCTTTGTATCACTGCCACTGATGCCTCGTTCGTCTAAGGCTTTTTGCAATGGCTCGTCATACACTAGTACTTTCAAAGTGTTTTGATATTCGACCATGCGATTGATTTGTGTCGGATGTATCATATCCACTAAAGCTACTTCCCAATGGGCATCTTGATCTAAATGAATGGCTTGAGATAATTTAGCCGTGTAACAGCACAATGTGTTCTTAGGAACACCTTCGTGGAACTGTCACTGGGTAACGTTAAGTAAAATTGGTTAATAGTGTTGTTCATAATTCCAACGTTCTTCTGTCCGAGGAGTCACTCGAGGTTAAAGGAGTGTGTAAAAGAGGATTGTGATTGGAAGGGTGACTGTTAGGAGAATGGCTAACGTTGGACGCATGACTCCCAATATTGTTACTGTTGTTCCCGTTGTAAGAGTATTTCAGGGAAGGATTGGGAAGAAGATAACTGATGCAACTGCTGAGTAAAATTGTCCACAATTGTTTGTCTCCTTGTTGCAAACTCAAATTAGCAATGGCTGCACCGACGACACAATATACCACAAATATTTGACAGATAAAGACGATTTGGGTTTTAGGGACTCGTTCTCCACACCACACCCTTTTGCTTTTGTCAATCTTGCAGAGAAAAACTGGGTGAAGGAATAGTCACTATGGTCGCTGAACCTGTATTAAAGGGCATGATGGTCAGTTCTTTTTATAGTCAATGACTTGCGAAGCATCGATACAAGAATCAAAACTAATAGGATATCCTTTCCAACGTACTTTGACTTCTTTGACATGATGTTTTCCTACTTTACGGGTTCTTCGTTCGACAATGCTTTCAACGTCGTACACGTCGTCTTCTTTTTTGGTGACAGGTTGTAACTCAGGCAAGTAAAACGTTCCTTTTAATACTTCTCCGTTCATGTTTTCCAATTTATAGACGGTAGGATGGCTGGTCAGGCACTCGTCCAGTAACACGAAACAATTGGGTGGTCCAGTTGGGTAAGTAACCTTTGTCGAAAGTGCGTTTGGTTTTGACAATGCGAACCCAATCTCCAGGGGTTAACACTCCACCTTTCTTGGAGAGAGCCATCTCCTGGACATACCAAACAGACTCTCAAAAACAGTCACTTCGTTGTCAGGTGTCACATCTTGTGGGGTACGTCCAATGCTTCTATGGTAAGATTGATTGTAGGCTTGGACTAAGTGCGGTAAGAAGTCGATGTACTTGAGAATGTGTTGATGCGTAAAATATTTACACATGCGTTCTTTCAAGGTACGTTGAAAACGTCCCACGATGCTGGCTTTGGTTTCAGGATTTTCGGTGGTGAAAAATGAATGTCACGTTTCTTTAATTCTCGCTGGAAAGGATGGTTCAGACATTTGGTGCCTTTGTCGGTTTGCCATCGAAGAGGGTGACGACCTCTTTGTTTCAACACCAGTTGCTAAGCTGGTACGAACTCTCCGCTCCATTTAGATGTCAATGGTATGACCCACGCAAAATTAGATAAGACGTCAACGACACAAAACAAATATTTGTAGCCACGATTGTAGGTGGATAAATGAGAGACATTCAGCTAAATCTGCTTGCCATTGATGATCGATGCCTTCCATTTGAGTGCGACTTCTGTGAAATTTTCGTCGAATGGGTTTGTGTAAAGTGTACGTAGCTTGTTCTTGTAACCATCGTTGTACTTCAGGTAAAAGGTGCTTTTTCAGGCGAGTTTTGCAGCACGATACAATTCCGGAACGCCTCCGTAACCTGCAGGGTGGGCTGGATAGTAGTAAATGTTGGCTAACACCTTCACCATGGTTTTGTTAATAAGTCACCCACTCTTTGATGATACTGCTTTGGGTGAGCAGCAGAGAGGGTGAACAGACCACCCTTTTTAGACAAAACATTGATTGAATCCTCAAAACGAAAATAGAGCCTTCCTACGAAATCTCATATTTAACCCAAAAAAAATAAGTCTCCATTTAGCAAACGGAGACTTTACGATTTTTCAATCAATTTTGGTCGGAACGATGTGGTCATCACCCTCTCTGCTGCTGCAAGTTAACAAAGATAGTAATTTATTTCAACCGAATATTTGATCGAGTCCGATACGATATCGTGTCCGAGGATCATGTAAATTTATTGTTATAAATCCGTGCGGGGTCGACTGAGCGTTACTAAAGAAATTTTTAAATTGATTGAAGTCCATATCGGAACACCATGTCTGCCAAATATTTCGTAACGTATGTGTATCAACGCCGTTAAACACAGCAAGAATATTACAGTTATCTCTGATCACTTTTGGAATCTGAGTGTAGCGTTGAGTGACATATAACACGTCGGTGTTTTTATGCCTGCCTCGGGAAAATATTCTAGCTGGGTTTTTTTGATTGTCTAACATCACATCGTCGTATACGACTAAATTGTTAATGCTCTCATCAAGGCCATCCACGGATGGCGCCTCGTCAATATCAGTTATAAAATCAATGGCGTTCTCACCCTTAATTTCTGATGCATTCTCGTTAAAATCCTTTAACACTTCATAGCATCGCTGATCATCTACGCTAGGAGCAACTAAATACAACTTATCCCACTTCATCCATCTCACTATTAAATTGAGCAACAATTGCGTCTTGCCGGATCCAGATGGCCCGATTATAATTGCGCGGATAGAGTTTGGTAGCGCTGCATGATGCTTAACTGGTTCTCTTGTTTTAGCCGCTGAAAAATCAATTATATTCACGTCTCTATACATAAATTATGGATCTATATTGTGTGAAGTGTAAAACGCGTACTTACACAAATGATGTGACGACGATTACAACTAAAAATAACAGATCAGCACTTACTGGTAGATGTGCAGCATGTGGTACAAAAATATCTAGATTTGTTTCTATGAAATCCGGAGATGTTTGTAAAAAAAACGAGGAGGTGATATCGCAGCCAAATTGTCAAAGATCCCTGGAACCCCGTGGGCAAAGTACCCCGGAGAAAAGCACCTTCCAGGATATAGCTACTGTTGCCCCGGAACACGATTAGATATCAGACTTGATGATCAAAATCAGCCCCGACCCGGCGAGTATCCGATAAACGCTATTGATAAGGCGTGTCATGCTCATGATGTTGCATATAAAAGCAGCAATCTGCAAAACAGGCATCTCGCGGATGTGAAATTAATTCATGCGTTAAATGCTATTCCTGATAAATCTTTGAAAGAAAAACTTGCTTCATGGTTGGTAAACTCAGCTATGAAAGGCAAATTGATGATGGGCGCTGGTAATTAATAATATGGAATCTATTTATTATTCTCCGAGGGGGTACTGGAGGGGTAACGCTGCAATCAATAAACTCGCCAACGCCGCAAAAGTGAAAAGGGCTACTGCGGCTAATTGGTTATCCAAACAGGCTATATGGCAAATTTATCTACCGCGTCTTAAACAAATCAATTTCTCGCATTTTGATGTTACAGCTCCTAATGAAGTTCATCAAGCTGATTTATTGTTTTTACCACATGATAACGGTTACAAATACGCGCTAACCGTAGTTGACGTTGCGAGTCGATACAAACAAGCAGAACCGCTAAAAACAAAGTCGGCCACTGAAGTTACTTCTGCATTTGAAAGGATTTATCGACGAGGCCCACTACATTGGCCAAATCTATTACAAGTCGATCCTGGCAAGGAATTTCAAGGCGCTGTTTAATCAGCGATGAAAGATCACAATGTCACCATCAGACGGGGGCATACTGCACTACATCGCGATCAGGCAGTTGTAGAACGATTTAATAGGACGATTGCTGAGCGGTTATTTGGATATCAATACGCAAAAGAATTCATCCAAGAAAAGCGATCCCGTGAATGGGTCAAAAGGTTACCAGCTGTGATTACCGCACTGAATAATGAGATTACTAGAACAATCAACATGAAACCTATCAACGCGATTAAAAAGAAGTCTATACCTAAAATGGAAATTCGAAAAATTTCATAAAAAGGTTATAGCGTTTCACAACCAATTCTTGGTAGTAATGTCACTGTTAGGTATTTATACGAACCAGGAGAGCTTGAAGGGGGGCAGAAAAAGGGCTACTTATCCTATTTGGAGTGTTACTGCACACAAGATATCTACTATAACACGATCAACTGGTAGACCTCCAATCTATAAATTGGATTCAACTGCCCCTCAGCGGGGTTTTACACGCGAACAATTACAAGTGATTCCTGACGATACTCAATTACCACCGCGTGGTCTTAACTAGCGCCGTTGCGTCTATTACACTCAAGTGAAGTCAACATTACATTGTTTCTGATATGACCGAGACTGTTATTTTTTCTGTCTACGGTAAATTGGCGAAGATCTTTATCCGAATACTGTCAACGCATTATACAATTGCAACTTGCGCAGTGATTATTTTGTTGTTGCTTCAGCGTAATTATTAATGCAGCATCAATGTCAAATTCTCGTTGTTTTTTTTTGTCTTGTTGTTTGTAACCCGAGAGTTTTTTATCAATAACTTTAACATCAACGATGCTAGCATCATCCATTGTGGTGTCATCATCGAAAACAATTCTTCAAAGTTGATTTATTCTTCGTACTCTGGATACTGCAAGATAGACTAAATTCGACGATTCGATGTGATTATCCACCATCCAAACAATTGTATCTGATATAGTCAATCCCTGTGAAGAATGTATTGTTGCTGCGTAACCTAGCGTCCACGGGGAATTATTAGCACGCAATGCATCTTCAACGACGCTGATATCAACCAGCACAATATCATTTAACACTAAATTCTGTCTTTGAAATCCTTTGGATTTTGGTCTTGGAATATCAACTTCTATATTCTGTTTTCGTGTATCCGAAGGCCTATGACACAACGGTACTGGAAGTGTTGCAAATTTTTCTTTATGCAATTCAAATAACTTCATCTAAAGTGTGTCTCTGACTATTTTTCTACTTGCAATTATCAAATCGTTTGGTCTCCACGTTTCCCAAAAATCATTCATGGGAGTTTCTGAAATTATTTCACGCGCTATTTCACATTGGATTTTATTCGGCTGTAATCTAATTAGCGCTTTGAACTCGCGTAATTGTTCATCAAGTGATCTATAATCAGTAGTAATTTCTTCATAATAGTCTACAAAACCCTTTAGCCGTTCATGTGGGGATGCACCGATAAATGGTGGTGGTTGGCCGTGATCACCGCACATGACGACTTTTGTATTTTGCAATAACAACCACTCAAGAAATGTTTGTAATATTATCAACGATACTGTGCACATTTCATCAAAAATTATGATTTCAGGAGTGAATTTATCACCCATTCGATCAGGGGTCCATTCATCGCCTTTCCATCGAAAGAAACTATGATAAGTACAGGCATTTACCCCTCGTTGTTTCATCTCTCTGGCGAGTCTGGGAGTAGGTGTTAGGACAATCATGTTTGATTTTGAAACGCTAACGTTTCTATGATATAATTCAATTGCACGAGTTGTCTTTCCTGACCCACCACAACCGTTTAAATAAACTGTCTTGTATCTACATATTGGATCAGATACCGGTGGTGCATTAGAAACTTCGGATTGAATCTCATCACACTTTAAGTACTTTTCATCCATGGTAACATCTGCCGATTCACAATACTCGTGTAGCGTCTCCTTTTTAAATCTCCAACATCCCCAATTTGCCTCGGGATCTGTGAATTTAGCTACATCTGATTTGTATTTCTCGTGGATATACATAGAATCAGTGGCTACTCTAACTGAAATATTAGGAAATCTATCATCGAAAATAAATTGATAGAAGCATAAGCTAGCATAGAACTTCTCAAATGCGTATATTGTTTAATATATCCATCGAAATAGGTAACAATTGTACCTAATCGTCTTCCATCGGATAGGAAAGCGTCTTTACGATTTACAAGTTTTCCCTGTTTCGTTAAATCCGTTACAATAGAATCGTATTCAGGGATGTCTATGATCAACCGCGAAGAATATTTTGCATTGTCGTATCTTCCACCCTGGGTAAATTTACCGATTATTCTTCGTCCAAAATCTTTTGCTTGTTCTTTTATAATTTCAAATAACTTCTTAGACCAATTCATGATTGATTGAAATTCATGACTTCATTGAAATCTGGAAACTGTTTTCGCTGTTCGCTAATTATACGATCTAGATCGGGTTGTGGTAGCCAAACTTCTTTCTGAGCTCGATAGCATATAATAGCTTCGGAAACAATCAACAATATTAGCATACCACAATCAATCATATATCGTAGTAACACTATTGGCACCCAGGCCTTTTCAGATATATGTCTACCAAGCCAAACATAACTACACGGATGTAACCCTGTAGCGAGTTCAAATGATATCACACGAGCGAATCCGGTTAAATCAAAATCAGGTAATGGCCCATTAATCGCAACACGAGTCATTTCATGTGTGGGGTGTACAAATCGTTTAAAATAGTTACTACATTCTCCATACCCGAGGAAACTTCCAGGATAACACGCGGATATATCAATTGAAATCATACCGCCACGATGGTATTTTGTATTCCACAGACCTCCATGACCAAATTTCGACGCAACTTAATTTAACGTCTTCGAGAAAATCACTTTGTGTTGGACGCCATGAGTTTTTTTCTCTTGCGAAGTGAGCTAACACTGATTGAATTGTGAAGCTATCCGCGAGTAGTTTTTTATGGAATGAAATCTCTTTTGGATTTTCCTATGAAAATGGAAATTGCAAGGCAAATTCACTAGCGATTTTTCTCATTCTGTTATCTAATTCTTCAACGCGATATAATTCACCATTTGGTCTTACAAATTGATCAAATCCTATTTCGGGATCTTCATCACTTCTAAGTAACCACACTGACACAGGATCATCCTTTCACAGCGTGTGAATAGCATCGAATAATTTCTCATTATAAAAAACATCCCCGACGAACTCCTTAGGGATATATCTCACGGTTCTATCTCGTGGAAATATTATTACTGCAGCCGTCCACGCGTGTTCGTTATGATCAATAATTTGTATTGGAGCTCCTCGCGATTGATATTTAGGTTTGTACAATACTTCTCCGGTTATTGTCGTTACTGATATTGGGAATTTTAATGATGCTTCTAATTTAGCTATATCAGAAATCTTTGCACCGTGCTGTTTCACTGTCAGTTCCCATTCGGTTATTTTCCTACGTCGCAGATCAGTTAGTTTATTTCCTCGTGATGCATTTGTGAAGTGTTCCATTACCCGTGTAGTGAACTAGAATATTTCATAGGAGCTAGTTTTGCAATATCGGGTTTATCATTTAACGGATATATCCCATAAACAATTGCTGTTACAGGATAAGATCTCTCGTAGTATGGTTTGTCAATTCCAGTTAGAATTCCTGGTTTGGAATCTCTACTTACAATGACAGTTTTTTTATCCTTGAGGATTGGTTCAAATTTATCCTTGATAATCCATTTGCCTTCGACTTCGATAATGAATTTTATTCTGAAAAAATACTTCTGATGGGAATTGCTTTGCAATTTACCCTTGAATTTCCAGCCAAGATGTGAAATTATCTCAGCTGCTCTTTCATCGTTCATAGTAGCATCGATGTTGGGTACATTGACATCTTCATCAATAATTCGAAATGTCGACCAACAGTATGCTGCACCGTCTCGGTAGAATTCATTTAAACACTCCCGGATTTTACTTAGTATAGTTCTATCACCGATTAGACGTTTTGGAGTATCAGAGACTCTATCGAGATTGAAATTAGCATTTTTCCAAGGCTTAATTTTCGATAATCTCTTGAACTCTTAGCATTTTTCCAAGGCTTAATTTTCGATAATCTCTTGAACTCTTTATCGAGATTGAATTTAGTATTTTTCCAAGGCTTAATTTTCGATAATCTTTGGAATTCTTTCATGGTATAATCAATGAATTTAGTATTTTTTCAAGGCTTAATTTTCGATAATCTCTTGAACTCCTTATCTAGATTGAATTTAGCATTTTTCCAATTCTTAATTTTCGATAATCTTTGGAATTCTTTCATGTGATAATCAATGAATTTAGCATTTTTCCAAGGCTTAATTTTCCATAATCTCTTGAACTCCTTCCTATTATAATTAAAACAAGTATTTAAATAGAAAAATATAGTATAATGAATCACTGCAAGTGGCTAATGATTGGATCAACAACCCCTTGTAACAAATCATGTAGAAGCGAATTCTGTGGGTATCATTTACAAAGCGTTCGCAACGGTTCCTTCGGGCCTCTCCCATGCCTCCGATGTGGGGTGGGCGTTAGAGGAAAATCACAATTATGTCTCAGTTGCGGCGGCAAACGATACAGCGAACTAAAACGCTATTATGACAAACGAATAAAAAATACCGTCATTGACCCTAACGATGACAAAATCATCAAAATCCCTCAAGATTACATCCAGAGGTTTATAATTAAAGCAGATAATAAATTAAATAAGTAGTATTATTATACAAATGAGCCAAGATTTCAGACCCCATCCAGTGCTTGTTAATTACGAAGCCTCCAGTGATGGTGTTATCAGGCACCGCAGACTAAAAAAACCGGTTGGATTTCTGAATAATATGGGATATTTGCTGTTTAGTGTTAGAAAAAAAAATATCTCTGTCATATAATTATTTTTGAATGTCATAACGGATTGATTAAAGATCGCTTTGTGATTGATCACATAAATGGCGTGAAGACTGATAATTGTCTTGAGAATCTTCAATCCATCTCGCAGCGCGATAACCTTTTAAAAGCAACGCTGGTAGGCACTCAAAACGCCCTAGGGGGGTCAAATCGTTTGATTTAGAAACCAAAGAGGAGAAAATATTTCAATCAATAAATAAAGCTAGTAGATACTTTGACATTTGTAGGTCTTCAATACGATTTGTTGCAGAAAATATAACTAAATTAACTCTGTCGAAAAAAAATGGTCATAAAATAAAATTCGTATGCACCTGAAACGATTCAAGGGAGATAAATAATTTATGGATAAATCCGCCGCAATTCACACTCTACTCACTAAGTTCCCTTGTATTATGACGTCAAAGGAATTGTGCCGTCTGCTATTACCTGTATACCTTGACTAGTCGTGCCCACGTGACTGTAATGCGTTCTTTATAATCCAGCGCAATACCTATGTTCGCTCAGCCGGAACAGTGTTTCCCATTTATTGAAGTAGGTGGTCGTGGTTAAAATTCCTCTGTATGCAGCTCTTTGTGATTTAATCGATAAATGCATTTTGTCTAGAGAATTGGAACAGGGAGAATAGACACTGTTATTTAACAATTGTATTATTTTGTTTAGTGTTTTATTTAAAATATTGTCTGTTTTAAATGTTGTGAAATAGCATTAATAAGTAATTCAAGGAAATAAAATAACACACCCGTGAATCAACGCTGCTGCATTAGTCACCTTATATATGTTTTGACTCGTAATGAGCTTGTGGCTTTCGAAAGCCAAATCCGACCGATCAAAACTAACCAACGCCATTAACCCGGGCGTGTGGTTGTCTTTTGTCAATCATGCAACCGGGTTAATTTAGTTTGGTTGCTTTTGATTGGTTGGATTGGCCGTAGAAAATCTGCCCCGTCGTTTCATGTTTGTGCTGTCTTGTGCCGTCCCACATCATTACATCACAAATTCCATCATCGTTCCATTGAATTATAATCCATCCTTAATTAAGTTAATTAAGTATATGTATGCCTACAATCTGCCGCAACACTCGAGCGGAGATATATATGGCATTGTGTCGTCCGACATCATTACATCACAAATTCCATCATCGTTCCATTGAATTATAATCTATCCTTAATTAAGTTGATTAAGTATATGTATGCCTACAATCTGCCGCAACACTCGAGCGGAGATATATATGGCATTGTGCCGTCCCACATCATTACATCACAAATTCCATCATCGTTCCATTGAATTATAATCCATCCTTAATTAAGTTAATTAAGTATATGTATGCCTACAATCTGCCGCAACACTCGAGCAGAGATATATATGGCATTGTGCCGTCCATTATTTAAGTTAATTAAGTACATGTAGTACGTCACCTCAAGCATATCTTCTGGGCGGTCTAAGATGATGTTTGTCACCCTAGGCCTCCCGCCGGAGATGTATGTTTCGGGTTACTTCGGGCTTACTTGGATGAGAAGGCACCCAAGGTGTTCCAAAGATGCGTGTTGTCACATACAACTGGGTCTCTTTCACGTTATTTGACGCGAAAGGGGTTTCCAAATGGGGTTTTCAGTACAGCATATACATGTACTTAATTAAGTTAATTAAATAACCTCTGGGTCTCTCTGACGTCATAGGGCGCCCGCGAGATTGCCAAATGAGTGTTATTTTTTAATAATTAGAGGTAAAATGTATTATATCTATATTTTTATAAAGATATGGATATCAAAGATGTAAATGATATAATTGCTGAAATTTCAAATTTGCAGAATCAAGGGATAATATTATCTAAAGATCTCGACTGTGACAGGATTGCCTCGGAATATGAAGACATTGAGTATCAGTCTAGTAAGGGTCGTTATGCTTTACCTAAGATGTACAGACTCGTGAAAGGAATTCAAAAGTCCATCAATGCTTGTTTGTACGGTAACGACATTAATGCATTTATAACGCTATTTAGCACCGTTGAAGCAATACGTCAAAAGCTCGGCCAAGAGTATCAAAAACGAGATGAAATTGGTTTTAAGGTTCGTGATATTAGAAAAATATTAAACGAGGAAAAACCAGTATCCTAACCACGTGAGCGTTATTATAAAAAAGGCTTTCAGTAATTTATCAGTAAAAAATTTATTTATTTTTTTAGCGTTTTTTGTACTCACATAGGATTTTCTCCTGAAAGGATACTCAACAGTTTGGGCTTGCTCATGCAGTTTTCACGTAGTTGTTGTTGTTGCCACGTCGTTAACAAAAATCGTTCATCGCCGTTCTCAGATATTACAATTCTGAAGCGATGTTATTTCTGAAACACTCGCGGATAGCGTCGTACAGTTTAACCTTGTCTGAGATGGATACGTTAGCTTGATGGTACATTATTTAATAACTCAGCTTTTAATTGTGATAGTTTCACATTTGAAAACTCAGTTCACAAACACTATATGGTAGGTGAATCGCTTACAACTAAATTAGCCCGAGAGCGGCTAGCAGCAATTAAAACGTTTATACCGGTTCGAGACAAACTTCGTGAGAAACTTCAACAACGACAACAAGCGCAGACTGAATTTCTGTGTCAAGTGAACAACTGTTCGCCCCGGTAACTAAGGCGACCAGCGATGTGAAAACAGCAACTGAACGAGCAATATTTGGAGATATTCATGAGGAAGGCAAGCGACGAGAAGAGCATGTTCTTGGTGTGCTTAAAAAGATAGCAGCGGAAACTGAAAAGACATCAGCGTTGTTACAAAAAAAACCACCTGGTCCGAAAAAGACCAATGATGAAATAGTAGATGAATTACGCGCGCGATTTAACGAAGAAGGGTTAGCAGAAATTGATAAGACTGGCCATGCAGAGTTTCCTGCACTTGTTGTTACGACGTATGAAAACAGAAAAAAAATGTTAAAACCAGAACAGCACAAGTATGTAAGAGGTATACAACATTGGGCTGATATATTTTACAAAATTAAAACTAAAACAGGTAAAGTTGACAGCGATAATGCGTCATATATTGAATATCTCAAAATGGTGAGTACAGTGTATAATAAATATGAAGAACAAAAATCACAAAGAAAACCACAAAGACTGCAGCGGCGGCGACAACAACCTGCAAAAAAAATATCTTTTTCACCTGCTAAACAAGAAGAATCTCAACAACAACTACCACCCCAAGCTTCGCTTGGACTTTCGCCTGGACCATCTGATCGAGATGATGATGATCCTTCTAGTTATTTACAAAGAACGGATTCAAAAAAACTGGGGGGGGGGGGTACCTGATTATAGTAGTGGAGAGGGATTTTCTAAATCTCAGAAATTGCCAGTAATTTCAGGTAGTGGTCTAGTTACTTGTCCTGGTAACATTCTCAGTGATATATCACGGCTGGAAGTTCTCATCGGAGGGAAACGAGCCGGAAATAACTCACCAGAAGTAATTAATGAGGCCGCTGATATTTGCAGGCGGTTATTTGCCGGTGGTATCATGGACATTAATGTATATCGAGAACTCATTGCTGAATTAGTTGAAAATCACAAAGATGCCCATGGTTATGATGAAAATCCTATGGATCTTAGCGATTGATCACTAATTGAAAAACTACTAGTTTTATAACAAGATGATCATACACTACAACCATGATAAACCCGTAAGCGTCTACGTGGTGAACTCACGATTGCCTGTTTATAGAGCATATTACGGAGATGGTTTTGGCAATACCATTGCGGGTTTATTTACATGAATGTCTCCCAAGGTGGCGCCGTTAGCTAAACAATTATCAATGAAAGCCATTGATATTATTCGTGATAAGGGAATCAGCGCTGTTGGAAATCTTGCCGGAAAGGCATTTTCTACCGCGAAAGATAAAATAGCATCATTGGTGCGAAGACGAAAAAAGCAACCATTTGTACTGCCATCTACAACAGTGATGCCTGCAAGTGTAAGGAAAGCAATAAATAGCGCTGTGGAAGAAACATTAGCGTCGTTGGCGAACAGTAACCAAGATGATATCGCAAACATGATAGCAGGAAGTGGTTTGAAACGAAAACAAAAACGACGATGATTACAAAGAATTTCACAATTGAAAATACTAGTATGTCAATATAATGTTTAAACGAACAGCTGATCCAGCGTTAGATATGGAAGCCCCAGTACCCAAGGACAATTCCGTCCGCGATTATCAATTTTATTCCTATCATGCAATACAAGCAGATATTCGATCGCAAATTGAACTTTAAGTCCATGATACCAGCAAATACTTTCTACCCGCTGAAGCGTTTATCGAAGTAGAAGGAGAACTTGTGCGACTTACTGATACTCCTGCTGCACCCGCACCGTATCCAGATGGTGCCCAAGTCGGCTTAGTCAATAATGGTATCATGGCGCTATTTGAATCCGCGAGATATCTCATTGACGGAAAAGAGATTGAGTCTATTGAACGTGATGTTGATGTGGCTACAACAATAATTGGGTTAGCAAGATACTCTGACGATTATACAAGATCAGCAGGTCCGTCTATGATGTTTGCAAAAGATCATAAAAACACTGCTGGACCCACTCAATTTATTGTACGACGACCAAATAATAATGCTGGCGCTGCTGCTGTTGATGTCGAGAATATGATTATACATACTTATCCCCAGTACAATCTAGGAGCTGCAACACGAATAGCAATGTTGGCAGGACAGCTTAAATTGTTTTCATGTGCGATTCCGTTGCATCATATATTTGGATTCTGCAGAAATGTACGAAAAGTTATTTATAGAGCGAAGCATACAGTAGTACTCGTGCGAAAGGGTAGTGACAATGATGCAATCTGGAGAATTCCAGCGGATCCTGCAGATCCATATGCTGACGC
Organism: Unio delphinus; assembly: GCA_029339505.1. Lineage (NCBI taxonomy): Eukaryota > Metazoa > Mollusca > Bivalvia > Unionida > Unionidae > Unio > Unio delphinus. The sequence goes on from JAQISU010000240.1 coordinate 4,792,971, forward strand.
TGGTAAAGTCATTTTAACTAAATTGGTCTTGTGGATACCAGTAATGACCCCATCAATTACCACGGAAGAGCGGCTACTTTCATTTATGGACACAGGTGGCAAATCATTGCTAAGTTGGCTAACAACAACAACGGATGTTAAGCAATCAAATATCAATGGTACATTTACATGGAACTTGGCATCACAACAAGGCGTTTCAGCTCCACATCATATATTTATCGCGTTGCAGGATATGACAAAAGTGGAATCACAATTGCGCAGTCATATGATATTTGATCAATTAGGAGTTACTGAGGTCTCTTTGAGAATAAATGGCCAGCAGGAACCATCCGAAGACATACAACTTAATTTCGGTCAAAACCATATTGCGCGCGTGAACCATCGTATGCTGTCATATATGGGCCGTGATCAAAATGTTGATACTGGTTTGCAAATATCGCAATATGATTTTAAGAACTTGTATCCGATCTACTACTTTTCCCTGGAACATCTTGATTTAACAAGGCAATCCATCGTTGATATACACTTCAGAGCCAATGTCCTTCGTGGCGCTATTGCTAATTATAGAGCGGTTGCTGTCATTCTCAGCGACAAATCAATGCTACTTGAAGGTGTTGGTGGACGAATGAGACTTATTGATGCACCAGTGGAAAATATGTAAATGAAACTTGAAGAGTTTCCAATTAGATCAATTGATAGAATAAATGTGTTTTACAATAAAATGACATATAGTGTTGTTAGTGTCAAGCTGACTGATGGTCAGGTCAAGAAATTGCGATCAAAATCCGTTAAAGAATGTGGAACAACAATAACGTTAAAACCAGCGCACATGTCCGGCGATACACATAAAATATCACTGACGGATCGTCAAATAAAACATTTCAATGATGCGCTAAAGAAACGGCGAGGGATTCAAATTGTATTTTCAACAGCCGCAGTCGCCAACATGATAAAATCAGGTGGTATATTTCAATTGTTAGCTGCAATACCAGCATTGATTGCAGCGGCTGCCCCAGCGGTGGCGAAAGCGGCGGCGTTGGGAGCCGTTGGGACCGCGGCAGGGATGGCGTTGAAAAAGGCAACTGGGAAAGGATATAAAAAAAGGGAAAGGGTCTAAGACTACCAGGAACCCGGTATTCATGGTACAGCGGAAAGGGTCTAAGAATACCAGGAACGGTTTATTAGTTGAAAACCCAATTCTTCCCATGTCCAATTTTGATTTAATTGATGCCGCTAAAAAACTAGCGATAAAAAACTTCAGAGGGGTTTTTATGAGAGATCAATTACCGAGAAAACCTAAACGCGTCGAAACCGGTATCATCAATCTTGATAACAGCAGCTGTTGGGGAACTCATTGGGTTGCATACGCGATCGATCCGCGTGGGATTGTCTATTTTGATTCATATGGGTTAGCTCCGCCAAGCGAGTTTATGTGGTATATAAATTCTTCGATGAAACTCAAAGAGTTTCCGTTTTTTATTCCACGCAGCCAACACAACAATTAAATGATCCACCGATATGCGGCCGTGAAGTATTAAATGTCCTCGCGGAGATTTCATCGTCACAGAAACCACCTCATCTGGTTGTAAATAAATACACGAGTGGGAAATTACAAGGTAATTTTAGAGAATCAATAAATTAAAAATACTAGAGTCTTTACAATAATGATTGACATTTGGGGACGATCTCTGTCAATGTTGAAACCCACCGCGAAAACATCTGCGGGGTCTATCGAGGATGTAAAAAAAATAATTGAAGATGAAATCGCTGAGACGTTAAATTTAGCAAGTGTTGACCCGAACGAAATAGTTGTATTTCAAGATCTCCAGGGTAAATTGAAAACCAGTAATATATCCGTGAATGACATTTTGATACCGCAGAGCGACGCCGCTGAAAACTCTATTGCGCTGTATTCCAACGGTGGACAACTTAAACTGGGCGAACTTGTGTCTACGATCACCGACGCGATTGACTCCCACGACAGCATGATTGCCGCCCACGGCCGTGAGCTGGATGATTATATACGAGGTTATAATAATTTTCGCAAAAATGTCGTACATAAATTCTTTGGGACCCCGCTTGTGGTTGGCATGACTCTCGCTGAAATTAAAAACTTTCTATCTTTATTCTTTTTAACAAGGAGGCGGGAAGGATGATGAATGAAAATGAAATCAAGGCAAATTGTCTCGATATTTACAATGATATTTCTAAACTAATAGAAAATCTTGAAAAGGTACAAAAACCCACTAACGACGTCGTTGTTAAGTTATTTGGAAACCCGCTTGTAGCAGGCATGACTCTCGCTGGAACTAGCGAGTTTAGTGACAAGCATACTCACAATGCCTACGTCGCTAATAGTTTCTTTGGTGTCCCGGCTACATCTACGATGACTCTCAAAGATATTAATATGTTTATGGTGAGACAAACAACACTTAATACCATCGTGGATAAATTTTTAGGGAGAACACCTGTGTCTGAAACCACATCTCTGACAGGCCCGACCCTCGCTGAAGTTAAAAAAGCTATTGACGAACAAAACCTCACCAGCGAAATTGTTAATAAGTTCTTTGAGGGCAGTAAACCCCAAGATATCACGACAAAATTTTTTCACATCGACCTGTATCTTGAAGACCAAGCACGGCTTGGAATCAACGACCTTCTGACTTCATTCTTTTCTAACAGGGAGCCGAGGAGGGTAATAGATCCTACCAGAATCAAGATAAATTATCTCGATATTTACGACGATATTCTTAAACTAAAAAAAATCCGAAAAGGTAAAGATTCCGCATCCAGACATAGGCGTTAAAAATATTGTGTATACGGTCAATCATGGAACCATGGATTGGATAAGAGACGTTTATACTACATTGTCCGTCGGTCTCTGGGCGGGGTTCGGAGCGGGGGGCGATAGTATCTACAGGCTAACGTGGATATCTATCCATCAATTTAATATGATCGCGGACGGTAAAACCAACTCTGGTGGCACCGCGACGTTAATTATCAAGAGTCACGGACAAAACTTTAATATCGTCGCGGTTGATAGCTCCATCATTAGATCAAGAATAACTTGGTGTTTAGAATTTGTAGATGATTTGTTCAGCTGAAGCTGATATACCTACAGTGTCCTAACCCATCTACTCACCTGACCCCAGCCCTGGACACCTTAACGATGGCGAATAATTGAAAACACTAGCGGGTTTAAAATAACAATTACATCGGTGAAATCAATTGAACCGATAATAGTCCCAGAGGTATCACAATCGCATCGATATCGATATGATACCGTGAAAGAGTTTTCCGTGAACTTGAAATCACTTTCTGAGCGCTATCGTGAAAAATGAAAAAATACCGACGCAGCATATCAATCATCGACATCACCGTGTACTCGGTGTCCGGTGTAATGACCAGCGCCGGGGTTATTTTGTCAACGGTGACCATGATGGCTCCGATTGCAGTTCCAATTGCTATCTCCGCGGCAACAACAATTGCGGCAGTCGCCACCGCGATAACTAAAAAGTTATCATCGTGTTCTCAGAAAAAACTCAGTGATTATACAGCTCGGTACCGGGTGGTATTTGACGCGTACTCGAAATTATCCGAGTTGATCTCGCTGTCGATAGATAATTCGTTCATATCCGATGTTGAATTTTCCACGATGACCCAGTTGTATAACTCCGCGATGTTGAAATTGGAAATTGAAGACAGCGTTAACAATAATGTCACTCGAACTGCTTCAATGAATCGCGGAGAATACCACTCCGATACAAACAAGCATGATATCAATAACATCAATAAACCCTGAATTTAGTGTGAACTTCCCTTCTCCGATTCCAGTGCGTGAGATCGCGCTGGCAAAATTACGAGTATATCATAGCTGGCCTAATATCAGATCGGTTGCATTTGGCGGTCAGCAACCCAATAACGCACTGGTGTTCTCGTATAAGAATAAACCCGATGGTACTCCAGCGTGGGAAACTGTTTCGTTACCAACTGGGTCGTACGAAATTGAGCAAATCGATGCTGAAATTCAGCGCAGAATAAAATCAATCACTGGAAAAGAATCAAAAATAGCTATTAAACTTCATGAACCGACGCTCTCGTCGTCGATCGAAATAAGCACAGAGGGATACATTGTAGATATCTATAACAGCTCGTTAAGAACAGTGTTAGGATGGCCTGAAAAACCACCCGGAGCCACCACCGACGTAACCACGGACGTGCAATCATATCATGAAATCAATCCCAGTTATCGAGATAATTTATCTGATATAAGAAAAGGAAAAATCGCCGATAGATTTATATTTACCAACAAAGACACATTGCAATGGGATTTTATCATTAAAAGAACAACCGACTCATCTGTTACTATTTCATTTACGCTAACTGACGTCCGTGGTTATTTTAATGAAATTAAACAATTATATGACACACAACTAGAACAACTACGGAAAACAACATCGCAAAAACACGTTGAAATAATAAATCAACTTATATCTGACATGGAATATATCTATGAACTAATTATTGAAACAATAATTAATGACAACAGCGACTATAAACAACGATTCCTAACCGATTACAATATCACAGAAGACAATCTGCGTAATTTCAAGTTTCCCAAATACAACGCTGATGAACTAGCAAGAATTGTTAGAACCGATATCAAGGCGCTACAAAAACCAGATTCAACTGTCCTCCTCAGGTATAATAATGATCCAGATGGTGGCGGTATGCATATTGCCCCGCATAATGTAAATATTTCAGCGGTGATTGCGCTCAATTTAGTATGTGATGCAATTGAAGGAAGCTATCAAATTAATCTAGAGCAATCAAATCAAGCTCAGCAAGGATATATTCTTTATTCGTTTGCACCAACAGCTCCTCCAGGATTCCTAATTATTGAAAACCCAATTAATCCTGTCTACATGCGATGCCATAATAATTCGTTAACGAGAATTAATTTCCGACTCACCGACCAGTCAAATAATTTAATTGATCTACAAGATGAGGTGTTAGCGATTAGTTTGTTTGTAAAGTCCTAAAGACTCGATCAAATATTCGGTTGAAATTAATTACTATCTTTGTTAACTTGCAGCAGCAGAGAGGGTGATGACCACATCGTTGCGACCAAAATTGATTGAAAAATCGTAAAGTCTCCGTTTGCTAAATGGAGACTTATTTTTTTGGGGTTAAATATGAGATTTCGTAGGAAGGCTCTATTTTCGTTGTGAGGATTCAATCAATTTTTTTGTCTAAAAAGGGTGGTCTGTTCACCCTCTCTGCTGCTGGGTGGGGCGAAATGGGGGTTGTTTGGTGTTTGGAAACGGTTTTACGTGTCCAATGTGCCACAGGAGTCGACGTCGATAGCACTAGTGGTGGTGGCGCTGGTGGAGGTGGTAATGGGATAGCTTTGGTCTTCTTTTCTTTTCTCACTTTTGGTTTCCTTTCTATCTTTTCCACATCTGTCGAAGGAGGTGTGTCCATCATCTTTTTAACCCAAGTTTTGAGTTCTTCTCGTTTGGGAGTGAGGGAAGGGGTCAACAAGGAAACTGCAATCTTACTCGAAATGGGAGTGGCGTTGGGTGTTTGAAAGCTATCATGGGGTTCTTCTTCCTTGGGTAATGGTGGGGTGATGTCTGTCTTGTCCGCTTTAGATTGTGAGAGCGACGGACTATTCATCAGAACCTTCAAATCGGTCAGAGTAGGTAGAGATGTTTGTTCCACTGTATTTCGATGAAAGAGTTGCAGTCGTTTCAAGAGTTGTCCGTAATTTTTCAATTTTTCGGTTTCGGACAAATCGTGGCGATACATCAAGGATTGCAATTCGTCTAGTCAATAGGAAATCTCGGTCAAATCAGGATTGGGCGGTAAAGGGGAGGTACGTTGTTCTTGCCAACGATTGTATTCCATCCATCGTTTGTAAGGGACTAAAGTCAGTTTTCGTCCTTCCATGCGCTTCCAAAGGTTACGTCTGAGATTGTGGCGCTCCATGGGTCCCTTTAATCTTCTGGAAGGATCAACTTTGGGATATCCCTCGTGCCATCCCTTTTATCAAACCTGGCAACATACTCATGTCCGTTTTCGCTAATCGTCCCAAGAAAGGAAAATGAAAGCGAAAAAATCCTCCTCGTTGCATCAACATCTTTTTCTTTTGACGGATGGGTATTTTCTTTCGGACAATTTGACGAAGAACGTGTCGATGTTTGGCTAAGCATTTTTTCTGGTGTGGAGACAAAGGTATCGTGCCTTTCAAGATATTCAAAGAAGATTCGCACACAGTATCGGTGACATCTTCGGAGGCCGTTTTAATGATTTATTCTCGCATGAGTGGAGAGGCTTTGGACAGGACGGACAACACGTCTCCGTGTTTGGCTAAACGAGGAGGTAGTTCTTTCCTTTTCTTTCCTTTGTGGAGTGAATAAGAATGTTTTCTGCGAAGTGCCATCTTTGCTTGTTCGTTTCATAATACCACTGACATCAAAGACTTGGAACACACACCTTTTTATCTTTTCTGTTGTGCCATCACTTGTTTTATAACTGGCAGCAGTTCTTTAAAAATAAAAAATCCTCCGCGATGCACCAACATCTTTTTCTTTTGACGGACGGGTATTTTCCTTTGAGCCATTTGACGATAAACGTATCGATGTTTGGCTAAACAAGGAGGAAGTCCTTTCCTTTTATTTCCTTTGTGGGGTGAATAAGAATGTTTTCTGCGAGGTGACATCTTTGCATCTTCGTTCCACAATACCACTGACGTCAAAGACTTGGTACACACCCTCTTTAATCTACTTTTGTTTGGGAACTAGGGCTCGTCAAACAGGTAGCGATGTGTTTCCCATAATTACCAAAGTAACCTCCTTTTTGGTCACACTTCTTTTCATTTAAACGACTGCGTCTTTTGAGGGGATGACGACGATGTTTGGATTTTAAGCGATTTGAAGGATTACGTAATTATCTTTTCACTTTTCCTTTTTCAATAGCAGAACGCCGAGGCTTGTGCTGTGCACGTTTTTGAGGTGACATCATTGGGTGTTCAGCAGTGGCACAGAAAATACTGATTCACGTTCTTGTCCTCAAATAATATTTTATACTGGAATGCGACGCCACTGATTATCTTTCCGTCGTATCAACTTCATGACAGGTGACAAACGTTCTGATGGGGTTCGCAATGGATTCAATCGGGACAGTTCTTGTTTGGACAAATCCAGTAAACTCTTTAAAATGCCAGATCTTTCTTGGACTTTGACTTTGGGGGCTGGTACTTTGTGAGCAGCTACTACTGCCGCTAATGTGGACAAGGGTGTCAGCGGTGGAGGAGACGTTTTGGGAGACGCGTATTTCCAATGTTTCATCAAATTCGGAAGAATGGGTGTCAAATTGGATTTGGCTGGCAACCTGAGGCTATTGGAAACGCGGTCACTGTTGCTGCAGGTCGTGGTTTACGAGGTAAGGTTGCTTCCTGGCCGAACTGCCTCTTGCGGGTAACAGCTCTTTTCTGTCGACTTTTCTTTTTCTGTGTTTTGGTCTTTGCACCATTGTTCTTTTTCTTAGGGGTTCGTTTGGCTTTTTTCTTGGGGTGATCTTTGGGAGCATTGGGATCCCATTTTAGAAAGAAATGAATGATGTCACCTCCTAGAGAACCGCTACCTCCATTTTTCAAAATGATTTGCTTTTTGGTTTGAATGTCAATGCGAGGATCAGCCAGTTGCGTCAAGGCTACTTTGTTTCTGTCAAGAAAGGGTTTGGTTTTATGTGAAATGTGAATGATGCCTTGCAGTATTTGATGTGCTGTCACCGTAAACCATCGTAAGACTTCTTTTTTAGACTGTCTTCTAAGACGTGAGCACGTATTTGTGAATTTTTTTCGCGACTAATACCGTACAAGGCACGAGTCAATTTGATGGGAAGATGAGACTGAAGGGACACCAAGTTGACGATGTATGAGAAAAGGTCAAAGTTTCCGAGTTTTTTATAGATTGTTTTAGTTGTTCATATTGTTATGTCGACGACGAGGACGTGTACACGACAGGTCCTCCATTAGTCGTGAAACAAATGGGTACGAAATCGCAAATAATCGGGAGCGGTGGGTTTTAAATCCACGAGTAAATAGGCGTGTGGAGTTTGAGTGGCATCATCGTACACATGAGTTAGCCAAGGTGTTCCTAACTGTTTGGCTAAGATTTGCACTTGCGACTTCTCTCGAGGACTTTTAAACAAAACCACGCAATGAGCACTGAGACTAATGGTACGATGGGCTTTACTTTGTGACACTGGCATTACGATGATGCCCTTTACGCGTAAATCACAGTTTAATTTCTTCTTAGTCTTCTCCTAACATGTCAAAAATGACCAAATGAGTTTGACTAGGGTCAGACACGATCATATCGTCTTCGCTAGGAATGCCTTCCACAAACACAATCGAATCACCTTGACTTTCTTGCAAGAGACTGTATGCCAAGTGCCACTCTTTGTAACACCACACGATGCGTTGAGGTGAACGATCGATCCAATGATGTTTATGTTCGATCAAACGTTTGACAAATTCGGTTTTGCCTGAATCGCTCGGTCCAGCAACTAACATGTTAAAAGGCTGACGAAGATACAAGGTTTCCCAACCAGCATGATCTAAGTGTTCGTCAATGACTTTGAATGCCGAGGAGGAAGGAGTAGAAATAGCAGAATTAGCTATAGTAGTGTAGGGTATGATACTATTGACACAAAAACAGACAAGAATAGAGGTTTTTATACTTTTTTCAAACACGCGTTTATTTCAATGCATGTTTAATTTGGAACAACACGAAAGACATAAATATATAAAAGCCAAATGGATAAGTACAGAAATAAAATACACAGAGTAACGATCAAAGTGGCATATAAACAAGTCACTGTACAACATTGTTTGAGTAACCAATATCTCCTAGAGGTAGTGTGTAATGTTCTTATACTCTCTACATGGGGTACAGTCACATAGGTGTCCTCTGGGAAGGGTCTTTGTGGGGGAATGTCCATTACAATACTGTCTAGAGATATTGTCCTCGGTGACAGATTCTTCTTTTGGCACTGTCACTAACACATTTAAAAATGACTTTTTTCACTCGACGATGAATTTTAAAAACACAACGCTTGAACATAATGGGATGCTTCTTTTGTCCAAGCCTCAAAACCCAACTTTTCCAGTCCAATTTGGGTGTAAATCACAAGCTACACACACATCCTCGTACACCACTTCCGCTGGTAAAAGTTGACAAATCTTTTTTCTTGTAGAGGTCGAGACGTATCCAGATGAAAGCGTAAGTCTTTTAACAGAATGAGTCTCTCGTGGACATTTAAAGTAGTCAATATACTGTGTTGTTCGTAGTTAGTGTTCGTAAAGTGTTCACAAAGAATCGACAGGTAAACGAAATTCCAGAAAGCAAGTCACTAAAACACAAACTACACGTCGACCCCAATTATTGGGACACAGTTCTCGTAATAAGTGTTCGTAATCTTTCACCGTGTGAATATTCTCATTGGAATCCTTCCACGGAATCTCTTTTATCACAAGTGATAAAGGTTGTGGCATGGTAGTTCTATTTTATACTTTTTTATTTCGAAGACCATAAGTGTATATTCTGCACATAATTATTTAAATTATTCTCCATAAGAGAAAATGATTAATATAACGTGTTATTTCGGACAACTGCTATTCAGGGTAACGGTCATGAATGATCAAAAATCTTAAAATGTAAACGAACTAAATTCGAATCTGTGGAAGGTAGACTTGATCCAGAGAAATCTGACACGTTGGTTTATTTTTGTCACTTTCTTCTTGTGAATTTCGCGATACAAAAGTTCTACAGTCACCAATTGAGATTTTTCTTTAGCAAGTCACTGCCAAAACGTCCTTGTAGATCTTCTCATGCAATTCGTGTGGTAATCTTTGAATATTATGTTTCAGAGAGGATTTATATACTGGACTAGGTTTGTATTCAAGCCAAACTGGTTTGTTAAACGACATGGTACAGTATTGTCACATTCAATCACTAGGTCCCACTAAACGTAGGTATTGAAAATTCACTTTCCATTGTAGATATAGGGGTAGTAGTCATAGCAAAAATCCCACCATGTAATGCTGAATCGATAAGGTCGAAGAATCTGGCACCACTGCAATCGCAAGGTTTAACATCGCACTACACTTGAGAATCTCCAAATTTGAATGATGCCTGTTTAAATAGATTCATCTTCTTTCGCTTGGTCGTTGTAGTTACAAATAAACTATTGGTCTTGGACGATGTCCCTATTTATATGCTGCCCAATCTCGACGTGACCGTACGATAGAGTGAAGTGATTGGGAAGTCGTACTCTTTTCTTGTACACGATTTGATAGACTTTTTAAAAAGGTCGGCTGACGATTTAGTGTGTGGGTAAACGGACAATCTTGTGCGGTTCGTGGGTGGTCACTTTAAAAGTTTCATCCTGTCCAGACTGTAAGGCTTCTTGAAGCACGTTGAAGTTCACCACTCAACTGATGCGATAATTGAGAGTCAATCCTTTCATTTTACATTCGGTGTGCATTTCTCCTTGTGGATCTCGGTATTCGTAGTCATAATTTTTAGGACGGCCACTTGCAAAACTTAGAATCTTGTCGTCGGGATGTTCATCGGTCCAGGCTCCTAAACGGTCTCCTTCGATGGCAGGGTTACACTGGTTCGGTCGGTGAATGTAGATACAACTGTCTGTGTCAAATTACAACACACGATCTCCTAACAGTTCTAACAGTTCGTACAATTTTAAGCGAGCGTGGGCTGTAACGTAAGCCGCAATGATGACATTTCCAAATTTGTCTGCTTCTACAAAGACTAATTCATCTTCGTAAATGAATAAGATCACGTCCTCACGAATGACGTCCACGTGTTTTCTGCATTTGGTTTTGTCGTGAATCATCTGGAAGTAGCGGGAAGGCTCGGACAAATACTCGGTCTTTGGTAAAGACGGTCGTTGTGCCATTTTACCGCACAAGCAATTTAACATCACTCTGGTAAACGATCGCCTTCCTTCGTTTTTCTCGATGTGGTCTAAAGTGATGCCTTCCTGCTCCCGATATTTTTCTTTGAGTATCTTTTGGTCTTCGGGAGTGTGGCACCAAGAAGGATAGCCTCTAGCTTCTTGTTTTAGTTTTAAAAAGGCATCCACGTAGTGTGCAAAAATACCTTTCTGTGTCTCGTCGAAATTGTAGTATTGTTGTGTCTTGGGAAAGTGGTAAATTTCGTGCACTTCTAACAGTTGGTATCCCAGGTCTAGAGCTTTAAACAATTCAACCCTAACCCACGTTCCTGTCAAGGCACGTTCTTCCTGGGTGTGCTGACAAGGTTGGTCCTGGTTGCACGTTTCGGCACAAGTTCAATACAAAGGAAACATCAGTTTTCCATAGCAATGGTGAGGTAAAACGGGATGGTACAAATCTATGGAAGGTAAGAATTTGCATTTGATCAATACTTCGTACTTTCGTATGTGGTCCAAGTCAATGTGTTCTGTCATCAATTCTGGGTGCCCTTCGGAAAAGTGACAATATTTGCACACGTAAGGATATAGCGAACATACGTCCAAGTATTTCATTTCTTCTCCCTTCTCTTCGTCTGCCTGGTACAGCAAACAGGTGGCATTCGTTCGTCCTCCGAAAAACTATCCGGTGGGTTCTGGGGGTCCACTAACTTGTAACTTTCTACGATGCGTTTAAACTTAGGATCAGTTTTCAAACGCTGATCGTACTCGTGTTCCCACATTTCTACTACCTGGTATCCTTGCTGTTCTAACTTCAAACGTCGCTGACAAGTTGTCTGGTACACGTCTTCCATGGTCCGTTGTAAAAACAGATTTTTGTTGTCACGTTGAGGGTAGCACATGGTCCATCCCTGAAATAAGCATCCATGTAGCTCGTACACGATTTGAGGATTTTCTAAGTCCCAGCCATCCACCGAATACGTTCCGATGGTCTTTTCGCCTCCTCCGTTGCGGGCGTGTTGGATCCATTTGTCTTCTTTGTCGCACAAGTAAAGTAGCCAACGTAGGGCTTTACCCGAGTATTGACGTTTGACAAAATTCGTCGTTTGAAGGCTGATGACAGCGAGGCTATTTTCAGGCATGAATCGTTTTCTATACACTAAGGAACACGCTTTGGCGATGGTACAAGCTTCTTTCAAAGGATCGATCCCTCCGTGATCCATGAACAATTCTCGAAATTTTCCACAGCAACGTCGTAAAGTGTCCACGTCAGATCGACAGTACTTTAACATTTCTTCTTGAAGGTCAAAGGGGTCCGAGGCGTAAGTCTGGTACCAAGCGTGGAAAGCTTGCCGTTCTTTGGTACGCAAATTGTCGCCATTTCTGTCATTCCAAACGTTTCAGGCATGCGACTCAAAGGCATGGTCAAGTAACTCATTGAATCTGTAAACTCACTTGTCCTACTTGCATAGAAATTATTTTGACTCCGTTCAAAGTCACTTTAGGACGTTCGGTACTTTGTTCCGCATAGTATCTGAGCAGAAATTGTCCATCGTATCGCGTGAAATTGTGAGCCATTACTGTGGCATGGTGATGACAATTTCCGTAACGTTTGATGTCTTCTGGACTCCACGTTTCGCAAAATTGGCCAAGGTGTTTGACCCTCGAAAGATTTTTTCACGTCCTCCAGGAATTTTGCTGCAGTGACGGCAATGAATAAAGATAGGCTCTTGGATTCACTTCTCGCACGCACGTTGAGCCACGCAGAACTTAGGAATATGAATACCGGTCTATTGCATGCATTCGAAATCAATATATATAATTATAGTCTAAGTTCAAAATTACCATGATAATTTAACGGGTAATTAATGTCAATTTATAAATCCTACTGTTGTGAACATAATCCATGTAATCATAGTATACCTTGATCAGTGACGTATTATACATGTTTAAAGTTCCACTGTTTTACCCAATTGCGATTTTCGTGATGTCCGTTTATCCCGATTATATGTCTGACCAGTGATGGACCATGATAATCATATGTTCATGCATATTGACCTAATCAGATGATATCATCACCATTGCCGACACTGTCTTCTTATGGCTAGTCCAAGAATATCTGTCCGAAAACTAAAATTAGACTTTTGAGAGCACTTGTCATCTCAATATTTTTGTATTCAAGTGAGGCCTGGACCTAGGCAGCAGACTTACATCAAAGAATCCAGGCACTTGAAATGAGATGCTACAGAACCATCGTTGGCCTCTCTTACATGGACCAAATCACAAATGACGAAGGCGTAACACTATCAGGTACAAAGTAGGCCATTATGAAGACCTCACCACTGTCTAAAGGAGAACGCTGAAGTGGTATGACCATGTCACTAGAGTCAAAAGTCTATCTACAAGAAACTGCAGGGCAGACTCCAAGGTGGAAGAAGACGAGGTAGACAGAGAAACAAGGGATTGACAACATCACAGAAAAGACCAGGAAAAGTTTTAGAGAGACACGGGCTTTGGCACATGATCGAGACCAGTGGAGTGAACTGGTAAGATGTTCCGCAGCACAGTGCCTCAACAGCCACACTAGGTCAAGGGATTGATGATGATGATGATGATGAATGATGATGATGATGATGATGAACGTTGCACAAAATGTTTCGCCTCAGAAAATATTGAAGTTCTTCGTTGACTTTACGCATGTATATATATATATATATATATATATATATATATATATATATATATATATAGAGAGAGAGAGAGAGAGAGAGAGAGAGAGAGAGAGAGAGAGAGAGAGAGAGTAAACCAGGATATTAGTGCAGATGAAGATTAATACCTACATTGCAAAAATTGAGACAAACTCAATGTCACTCTAGTTATTAACATTGTATGGGCTAGGCAATTAAGAGTTACCGACTGGAACAAATAAACGAGAATACTATTGTATACTATCAATTTATCAAGAAAATAATTCTTGGATGATTGACACTCAAGAAGACAATCAATTTGTATGTGCATCTGCGAATTTGAATAAGAGACTAAAAACCACGAGAATATACTACCTTTCCTAATTTAAATTATTTGAGACTGGGAATCATTCAATTCATGGGCACAATTTGTTCTCACATGAACTGCTCCGACTAGTATGTTATAGTCTAAGCAATCTCTTTGGTACACCAAGCTTGTATTTGCATGTTTTGTTTCTCGAACGAACACCACGATCACGTGTACCAGTGCCAAAATTCTGATTGTTTCAATCTTTTTAATCGAAAGAACACCACGATCACGTGTACCAGTGACGAAATTCCAATGTTTCACTCTTTTTAATCACCATCCACTGTTGTGTTGTTGTTCTGTATTTTTTTTTTTTTTTTTTTTTTGGGGGGGGTCATTAATATGAGAAGATCAGAAAGTAATTACCAGAAATATCACGGTTTTCAACTCCTTGTGTAATATATATCCACCTATATTTTCAATACAGGCTTCTTTCTCAACTTGAAGGAAAAGATCAAGGACGTTTACATTCGGTAAGTTTGGATAATCTAACCGTTCACTAATTTAAAAAAATGTAAATTTAAATGAATAATTTGGACAGAGTTAATGTCATTGGTGAAACGAAATTTGTATATATATATATATATATATATATATATATATATATATATATATATATATATATATATATATATATATATAGTTAAGTCTAGTATTGATTTGTTACAAGCCTTTGAACAGTATACGTGACAGTGGTATAGTGTTAAAGTCGACTTACATGGACATGGATCGGTATGACATTCCTGAGTGGATATGCTGTTTCCAATGCAATCCCTTCCGTGAGGATGGCCGTTCAGAAACGCACATTGTCTGCTTCTAGAATGAATGCCGCCACCGCAAGTCTTGGAACAGGCCGTATAGTTAGTCCATGCTGACCACGTACCGTCCACTGATCAGAAATAAAATATGTTATGCTGTGCAATAAATGATTACTATTTGCTTGACATTGCAATTATTACGTTTAAATTAAGATTATTTATGCACAAGAATATTTTGAGTATACTATTCTCCAGGATTAAAATGAAACCATATTAATCATATCGTAGAATAAAATTCTATTCTATACAATGGGTAAAAATTCAATTACAGAAGGTTCACAAGTTATCAAGCATTTTGAAGCATGTGTTGACACGAAGATTTACAATATTTTAAACATGTGATATATTAACTTCAGGTTTCTTTAAAATGTATTCCTGATTGTATCAATAAATGTGAATGTTTATTTATACTAATTCACACATATATATAATCGATTAGTTGCATATTTCGATCTTCCTTTCGACTGTAATGTTTATTGAAGACAAAATGTAGACCAAGACAGTTATACAAGTATTTAAATTGATAAATAGCAAATAGATTATTAAAGCATGTTTCATGTTATACTCTTTTTTATTTTCTTGTGACATTAAATATATTGTAACCAGGGCATGGTCCTGCATTGCAAGGTTCAGTTGTGGAGTTAGCACTGAAAAATGTTGCTCCATGAGGGGCTGCTGGATCGTTAAATGGACAGCTCTGGTTCCTTGTATGTGTATCATTACCGCATGACACAGAACACGTGAAATAGTTACTCCAATCAGACCATTTTCCGTCAATTAAATTAAACACGGATAATTGGAAAATATAAATATCGAAATAAATTTACAGCTTGGTTTAAAAACCTTTCCACCCGAAACCTAAAACGTTCTTTATTTTGTTTTATAAAAGATGAGTGTCATACAAGTCATCCTGGAATTCGGTATGGACTATTTGATATTAGCATTGACTATTTGATATTAGCATTGACTATTTGATATTAGCATTCGCTAACAATTAATTCAGCTACATATTTCATTTTTGAGAATTTAATTATGCATACTTTTTAATGAGGATTGCTCACGTTATTTCTCTGCATGCCAATCCGTAGAAAGTACGGATACATTTTTAGACGATGTGAACTAAGAGGCGTGTTTCTGCATAAGGTATGATGTCACATTGGAAACTATATATATATATATATATATATATATATATATATATATATATATATATATATATATATATATTTTGCGGAATAATTGAACTTTACCTGCATATTTTTCTGACCAAGTATAGGTCCAGTTGGATATTTAATAGTTCACAGTGGTCACCTATTTTCGTCCGAAAGTTGTATGATAACTACTACGGATTGCGATCATCTTGTTTAATGTATATAATGATTTTATCAATATTATATATATCAACTTTATGATATGCTCTACACCTGTTCTACTTTTAATAATAGCCATATTTGTAAATTTATTGGTGACGCTCGATTTATGTTATAGACGCGTGCATGAGTTTATGGCGAAAACCAAACTTGGTTTAAATGTTTGTTTGTCTCTAACAGAAATGACTGAACCCTTTCGTATTCGTAATAATGGAATCGATATCAAATACCGGACTGATGGCAATCTCTTAAATCTGGTAAGACTTCAGGCATCGACAAAATTTTAAGAACCGACTGTTCGTGATTTCTTATTTGCTGATCACTGTTTCCTGAATGTCAACTCTTAGTCGGACATGCAACAAATCAAGGGATCATTTTTCGTTAGCTTACGATGAATTTAATCCCCTCGAACAGTAACCAGTTGATAGAGATGATTCATCACCAAAAATGATGTACGTAGCGATTAATATCCGAGTACAAGGACAAACCCGCCTAGAAAAGTCCTAGTGGACCTATCTCAGCCACACGTTGTGACGTTCAGCCAATTTCGGTTAAAATGGCTGCAAAATTGACAAAGCAAAATTGCTTTATGGCAGGTTACATGCAATTGTTGAAAGCGCAGAGGGATCGCTCTACAAACAAATTTCAACGTCTATGACGCCATTGCTTACCGATCCAGCTGTATGTTTGGGAATCCTGGATGGTGTACAGATAATATGCTTCGAAGTTTTTCACATTGAATGACCAATGCCTTTAATCGAAAACACTGCGGCGATTATGCAAAAGCATATACTGTTTTCTACGTCTGACTAGATTATCGCTGCATATATAACATTCAACGGCATTAGGACATAATCATTGTACAGGTGTGTACATTGGAAATCTAAAACATGCCACTATGAATGAGGAAAATCATATATTTAATGGTCATAGTACTTTCCCCTGTGCTCGACCCTGTCTTAGAAGTGATATTGCAGTCAAAGTACATTGCCAATAATATGGATCTGTTCGTGAATATTACCACTCACATAAAAATAGACTATTTGGACCTGTAGTTGAACAAACATCTGTGACTGTTAATAGTTTATTCTAAGCAAACTAAACACTAGTACATTGTCATTGAGATACATCAAGAGATCTAGTCGCACTTTATCGCTGCTGGTTTTCCTCCCGACATTAGTTGTCCTTCATAATAGTTGTAGTTCAGCTGACACTCAGACACATGACAGCGTATAACGGACAGCAACATTCCATTGGCTACAGACTACGCCATACTCAAGTAACAAACTGTTACGTCTATAGATCACTAGATCGATTTTCGAATAGGCTCTTGAATATCATCTAATATTTTAAAACCAAATAAATACGCTGATGATATTACTAATTTTGATGGATTTATTAATAATTTAGTTGCGCACGATGATGCAATGCTAGATAAACAATCAAATCCAGGTAGAATATTTTCTTGAAGTAGACATAAAAATACTGATGTGTTTTATGTTACTCGGCGGTAGACGCAAATACCTAAAGTGATACTGTACTATTGTATTATTGTGTAAGGGAGTTGATACACAAATAATTTTGCCGTTATTTGTTTTCATTTTTGTAAGACGCTTTAGTTTACCAAACGTTGTAGACGAAGAGGTGGGCTTCTACATACGCAGCAACACTTGTTCAGCAAACTTTTGAGCAGGAACGAAAACCTATTTCATTTAGAATGCAAATGATTTGAAGAAAGCCATCATATCATATCTGCAATAGTTACGTTTGAATGGTGCCTCAAAAGTATGCCAAAGAGAGAAAGTGGACTGAGCATTATCCATACATTCCATCATCTATACGCCCAGTATAAAGAAAAACCGTTGGTTCCTGACACGGCATAAATAATGTCACTCGCGTCAGATGGTGACGATGATGTATCTTCTAGTCCTAAAGCATCAATGTCACATGACCCATATTAATTCACATCTGTCTTCTGAACCATACCTCAAAACACAAGAACTAAGTGATCTTGTCAGGAATTTGGAACTATCCAAGAGTAAGGCAGAGCTGTTTGGCTCTAGACAACAAATGTGGAATCGCTTGGGAGGTTATGTTAAGTTTCAAATGATCCGTGACGGTCAAATGGATTTTGTCCCATTCTTCTTCATGGATGATGAATTTATAGTCTGCAACAACATCGATGATGTGATGAAAGCCTATAATATCACTCATGATCCATTTGATTGGGGACTGTTCATTGATTCATCGAAGACGAGTCGTAATTCTGTTTAGCTGCATAGTAACAATAGTTTTCTATTAAATTCCTGTTGGTCTTGCAGTCGAAATGAAGTAAACCTATGAAAACATGGCACAACGTTTGAGGTGCATAAACATTGGTCAATATCAGCGTCAGCTTAGTGGCGATTCAAAGGTTCTTGCTGTATTGGTTGGTCTGCTGACTGGATACACAAATTACGTCTGTTTTCCCTGCGAACGGGACAGTCGTGCAAACAATTCCCACTACATCAAGTGACATTGGCCACTCCGGCAGTCATTGAAGCCAGAGAGGAAACTTGCTCAGCGTCCACCACTTGTTGAATGCAGGAAGATTGTGTTACCACAGGTGCACATCAATCTGTATCTGATGAATAACTTTGTCAAGGCCATGGACAAAACACGTGCTTCTTTCAAACACCTCTGTAGAAAATTTACAAGGTTAAATGAAGCTAAGATAAAGGAAGGTGTCTTTGTTTATCCTTAAATTCGTGAGCGTCTTCGAGATACGGCATTTGACTGTACACTACGTGGTAAGGAAAAGTAGCATGAAAAACCTAATCAAGGTACACAAGGCCATGTTTGCAACATGTCAATAACGAAAATGTTTTTACAATATCTTCTCGATTTTGTTAATACCGTGGAACTATTGAGCAGTGATCCAGGAGCAAAATACCGAGGACATTGCAACAATAGAGAAACGCTATCAAGTAAATGGAGCCCATCAATGCTTGCGTACTATTGCTGGAAAGTGTTAAGAGATGCTCCATTTAATGAATACAAGAGACAAACCAAGGTAAAATTGACTGTATAGAAAAATTACAAGTTTTGAGTCTGATTTTCCATCGATAACAATTTTATTTATTTTAATTTCGACACAAAAGAATATATGGTAAAGCAAACAAAAACTGGCATTGAAGCCTATTTTTATTGCTCGACGATTATATTTCTTTTCTTTTCTGCAGAGATGTTATTTAAACGTGATGTTAATTGTTTTGAACATAAAACGTTTTCATAAACACATGTTGATGTGTGATGAGGAAATACAGATTTAACGGTTATATTAAACGACATATCGAACATTGAAGATTAAATTTGTATTAAAAAAGAGCATACTATTATATGGCATTAGTAATTTACATAACAGTAGTTGCTTAAACAATTTTTTTTTATAAGTGTAAGTTTTTAGTCATTCTGACTTATTTAGATCTTCAAATTCGCCTTCAAAAGTCGTTAAATCTGAGTTCATTCTTAACGCATTCCACGGGACGTTACAAGAAATGTGGCTGAACAGTTAATTGTTTATATTAAAGAATTTGTGAACCTGGACATTGTTTCGGAGCGCAGTCTTGAGTCTCTTGGATATTTCCTACACATTCATTCCCTTTGGCTGTTGGTTCCTTGAAAATACACGTTCTTTGTCGATGCTGAACTGCAAAACCGCAAGTATACGAACATGGGGACCAAGAAGACCATGCGTCCCAGTGACCATCAACTGTAACATTACAATGTCATTGATTTCCATCACTGTCTTACAATGTTATATATCCTGTTGTCTTATTATTGCCATTCATACTGGCAATATCTGATCATTTATTCAACGAATCATTAAATTCCCCCAAAGCGATATATATATATATATATATATATATGTGTGTGTGTGTGTGTGTGTGTGTGTGTGTGTGTGTGTGTGTGTGATAATGGCTTGTTTAGTTGTAATGAAAATAAAGTGAAACGAAACATAACGATGACTAGATCGGAAACAAGATAAGTACTTATCGAAGATACGTTTTTAATATCTCTTTAACAAAATATAGATATCATCTCACCTGGGCATATAGAAGGACTGCATGTTAGTGTCTCCGTGGAACTGCCGGAACAGTTTTTACCATAGCTGGCTCCAGTATCTGGGAATATGCAAGTTCTGTCTCTGTGCTGCGTGCCATTTCCACAAGTCTGAGTACAATCGGTCAAATTTGACCAGCTTGACCAGACACCGTCCACTTGGAAATAAGAACCAGTAAGTATTCATTTTTCTCATTATTGTTTTTTTTTTTTAAATCTTGTTTAAGAAGCATTAAACTAAAATGGTATATCAGTACGTATTATTCAAATGCCGATTATTACAGTGGCCCCATTTTTACATAATACTTGTAACAGAAGAGAGGGCGAACCTACAACTTTTTAGAGGCGTTCATTTTGTAAAAAAAAAACGCCTCTTAAGAAACTGAATAAAAATAATGTCCATAAACAAAGAACTAAGGCTTCTATCTAACCGAGAGTCTTCTCTCAAAAGTCAAAGAGTCTCTCTTGGTGAGTCTTGGTATTTATCTAAGGAATTGGACGTGATTGTTTATCATTTAACGCAGATTCGTTGTCTCGCCCTCTCTGCCGCAACGAATTAAATCGTATTTTATAATATCGTATTGTATCATAATAATGATAGGAGAATCATTAACAACTAGATTAGTTCGAGAGCGACAAGCGGCGATTAAGAAATGTATACCAGTGTGAGATTATGTTAGACAAACATTACAAGCACGGCAAGAATCTAAAGTTGATTTAGCAACCGATGCTGAACAATTTTCTAAACCCATTACTACGACGACCGGTGAAGTAGTATTTGGAAAGGTAGAAGGAGAAGAGGGAAAAAATTGTCTTTTTCCTGAACTTGAAAAACTATCGAAGAGAACTAAACAAACAAAAACGATTTTACGAGATCTTCCAACTGATCCAGCTACACAATTACAACCATAAGCTGCTGTACAGCCTGAAGAAGTAATTGAGGATATTGGTAGAGTTCGTGCTGATATACAAGAAATAAAAATTCAAATGTCAAAAAACCTAGTGCGAGATGAAGATGAAAGTAAAATTGGATTGAGTAATCGACTTACCAATGTGGATATTAAATTCATAACAGAAATTAAATATATTAATACGTTATCAAAACTCGCCTTGGAAAGTATTATTGAAAAAGATAAAAAAATAAATTAAAACCTGGATTAACTCGTTACAACATAACGAGTGAAACATGGTTCAGGTGCATATGTCGTATCAAAGATATAAAAATTATATCGAAAACATAAATTAATATATTGAAGAAAAACAACAATTACAACTAACACAACGTTTAAGGACAATAATTGAAGAAGAAGAAGAAGCAACTGGCTGAGGTATTTCTCCGGGAAGTGGTCTTTTTGATTGTTCTAATAATATTATTTCTGACATAGCACGATCGAAATTTCTCATAGGGGGTAAACGAGCTGTTGGAAATAAGTAACCGGAAATAATTAATGAAGCAGCTGATATGTGTAGACGAATGTTTAAAGGTGGTAATCATGGACATTAGAGTATATCGAGAATGTATCGATAAACTCATTGATGGTTATCACAGTGACTAATTGTCGCTACGATTTGATATAACGATAATTAATAAGATGATTATATACTATCACCATTATAATCCAACAAACTAAGTAAACTCGCGATTACCCGTTGAAATAACGATTTATGGAGATGGTCTTGGTAATGTAATTCAGGGGTTATGTGCAAGGATGGCTCCCAAAATAGAGCCAATTCCAAACAATTATCGATGAAAGCTATTAATGTTTTGGGCAAGAAAGCTCCTGGTGCTATTGGTAATATTGCAGGTAAGGCGTTTTCTGCAGCCAAGGAAAGATTAACACGATTAAAATACGAGGAATACAGCCGCCAGTAAAATTGCCATCCAAAGAAATTATGCCGGCGAATGTCAGTAAAATAATAAACCAAGCCGCAGATCAAAAACTAGCAGCGATGATGAATCGAGAATCTGAACAATTACAAAGAAATATTACCGCAAATTTAATCGCGCGAACTGATTGGAGATTACGATTTAGATAAAAAGATATATAATAAAATGTTCAAATCTTCACCCGATCCAGCATTTGATATAGACGCACCGGTCCTCAAGGATGACTCTGTACGCGATTATCAGTTTTATTCTTATAACGCAAAAGATCCAAATAGCCGATCAAGGATTCAACTTCAAGTTCAGGAAACAAGCAAATACTTCATATCCGCTGAAGCATTTAGTTAGTAGAAGGGGAACTTGTAAAAATGGATGATACAGAATATGACCCAAATGTGCGAGTTGGTTTAGTCAATAACGGCATTAAGGCATTTTTTAGTAACGCTACATATATGATTAATGGAAGAGTGATTCAATCTTTTCAGCATGATGTTGATGTTGCCAGCCACAACAATAGTGGGTTTAGCGAGATATTCTGATGATTATACAAGATCGACATTAATTATTTTATCTACTGCTAGGGTAATTGCCTATGCAATTGGTGGAAAAAGCGATGATATATTAATACATGACACAAAATTATTATTTTTTCTTTTGTTCTCAGGTGGATTATATTCCCCATTAAAAAAATTATTTATCAAGGCAAAATATTTCATGTGATCCAACAGAAAAGAATATTTGTCTTTGTGTGTGTTACCCCGACAGAGGGATCACTTTTGGGGCAGGGTTTGATGAACATGCCACAGATCTAATGTTCGCGGACATTTCTCACTGAGGACGAATCCGAAGCAACAGAAATTCTGCAAGAAATCGCCGATGAAGCCGCCAGATTTGGGTTAAAGCTCAACACCGCCAAAACAGTTGTCATGACATCGGACAACACCACAGTGACCGTCTGCCTTAACGGAGTCTATCTTCAGCAAGTAGAGGAATTTAAATACCTGGGGTCCATAATCCGAAGCAGATCAATAGCGGCCTCCACTGACATCTCGCATCGCCTGGGACTGGCAACGTCTGCGTTCGGGTCACTAGCTTGGTGCATATGGAGAAAAAAGGCCCTCTCGGTGGTGACCAAAGTGCGTCTATACCGCACTCTCATCCTCCCAATACTCCTATATGGAGCAGAGACGTGGGTCCTCCTAGACGCGGACCTCAATAAGCTGGATGTATTTCAAATGCGTTGCCTCAGACGAATACTGGGAGTAAACCTTCTGGACAGAATCCCAAACGTGGAAATCCGGGCTCGATGCTCTCACCAACCGACAGTGGAATCACTCATTAGACGTGCTAGGCTTCGCTGGTTTGGCCATGTCTGCCGAATGGAAGAGAGGCGTCTACCGTATCGAGGCCTGTGGCGCACCAGACAGGAAACCTGGAAGGTCTCAAGAAATGCACCTAAGAAAACTTGAATCCAACAAGTGGAAAAAGACCTGGCGAATTATGGCATCACTTCGGCACACGCCAGAGAAAATGCCACGTGGGACCGAAAATGGTGGAAAGAAATAATTGAATTCATCTGCACGGGCAATTTTCGAGCAGCACCCACAGTCTCCTTTCAACTGCGACCACGCTAATTGGATGGAAACTACGGGATCAGATTGAATTGAAATTGAATTGAATTACCCCGACAGTAAAATTTCAAGTAGCATATATGAATATTTATTATGGTAATTATGCCTGATGTCATGTTCATGATTCCATCAGTTGTCGTGTTTATGATTCCATCATATGATAAATGTTTCTTCTTGTTTGAGGGTTAAGGTTGCATGTGAGGCTTTTGAAAATTTTAGTTTAGGGCATTTAGTTTCAGGATAATATGAGTCACATTCCCGACAATTTTCATAATAATATGAGTACTGCGTACCCGGTAAACGTAATCCATGTCGTTTTCGCTGCACAGATGTATCGTTGTGACAGTGCACCACAACAATCATGAGCAAAATTATATTTCTGGAATTAATCATTTTCGGGATTATCAATCAATCTAAAATTCAAAATTTTACTTGACACGAAACCCTCATCATCGTTTATTTATTTATTTTACCTTCGAGTGAGTTTATCACGTTGATAGATTCCTTCTTGCTTCTTTATAGGTTCACTCTCATCACCCACCAAGACCGGCGGGATAAAAAAAAATATTTTTTTTTTGTATCGGTGAAATTTTTCCTGACATAAAATAATAATTATTTATATTTGTATCGTCTATATACTAATGCATATTCCAGTCGTAAATAACATTAATTTATTTTTTTGTTTCACAGGACTGCGATTGAGTTGATATTTTTGTTTCATGTAACTGCGGTTGAGTTTATTTTCTTGTTTCACGCGACTGCGATTGATTTTATTTTCTTGCTTCACGGGACTGCCATTCAGTTTATTTTTTCGTTTCGCGGGAACTGCGATTACGTTTTCTTTTTTGTTTTACGGCACTGCAATTGAGGTTATTTTCTTGTTTCACGGGACTCCGATTGAGTTTATATTTTGTTTCACGGGACTGCAATTGAGTTTATATTTTGCTTTACGGGACTGCGATTGAGTTTTTTTTTTTGTTTCACGGGACTGCAATTGAGATTATTTTCTTGTTTCACGGAACTCCGATTCAGTCTTAACTGAAAATGCTCTTTTTACACACAATTATCCCCAACTGGGTCGCGAAATTCACTTATAAAGCTGTTATTTTATGGTGGAAGATGTTCATAGTCGTGTATACATATTGTTTTGCTGTTTCGATCACAATAAATTTATTCTTATCAATCTCGATCATAACAGGTCAGATATTTTACATCAACTAAATTACCCAGATAAAAATGTTATATTAATGCCGTGTTGAGAATAGAGCTTATTGACGATGGAAAGACGTTTAGTCCGTCATTTATCAGAGCTAACTCATAACGGTCATTATATGATTTTGGAAATGCAAAGTAAGTCCAGTATCATTGATAGTTACATTTTTTATTCTTATTCCTGTTTCTGTAATCTATGTCAACCTATTTGTATAATTATCGCTTGGTTTAAATCCTACATATGGATTCCAGGTCGCTCAGATGATACTGGGACATTTATGCCATTCTATTGATTTCAATCTGGGTATCGGTCGTATTAATTTATAAGTATTTATGTCTTCACTAAACTTCAAATCTGCATTCTCGAGCTAATATACATCTACCCTCCTGAAAAATACCACTACGCATGTAAATAAGATTGTCAATAAGCGAATCGTCATTCTCGATCTTGTTAAAAAATAAATCAAATTTAATAAATAACTTTTGTGCTAGAGTTTCCATACTAGCTGCTACAGAATATTTCCATGATCATTTACTATCCAATATGCTTACAATATTGCATATCCGAAATCATCTCATCGATTTTTTCAAAGCCTCACTAAAAATATATACTTTGGGTTATATAATTTAATCAAATCCAGTAACTAATATAAATATTTAGATTTGAAAACCAAGATAATTTATCTCTGCTGGGCCGCAGTGACTGTTCATCTCGATTTTTATTTCTGACAGTTTGTTTTTGAGAAAATAATCTTGTACCTCAAAAGTATTATGCCTGATAGATTTTTATAATATGAGAATTTATATGCAAAAAATCAGTTTCGTTATGGGTTTCCTTCGTTTATTATACTATAACAATAACATTATAACAAAATTATTTTGTTGGCGATGTGGAAAGTATTTTTCTGATGATCATTTATTTTTATCGGGCAAGGTGGTGGAGAGAATATATCCTAATCAATAATATTAAAGTGATATGGATACTTTTCCCATCGATGATACAGATCTCAAATCAATAATCCTAAGTACCTCTTTGTACTATTTGGTTGTTTATTAATTATTTATATGTATTTTAGCAATCTGAGATATTTCATCATTGCAGAAAAACACTCGATGGGCACAATGCTGTGATAACTATATATATATATATATATATATATATATATATATATATTAATTTTTATGATAGCTATCACAACAACGATAGAGGTCTCAAAACAGTAATATGACGTATCAAAAAGTCTAAACCAATTGTTGACACTCCAAACATGAAATTTCAACATTGTAGTGTGATCATCTCTCGCATTAATATCATCATCGCCGTGGAATCATTGATCGGTTATAATTGTATTTCGCCATTCATCTTTAATGATAAAATCTGACTTAGGCCATTCAGGATAGTGTAGTATATAATCACCTCGGTCGGCGTTTCTATTATCGAGTTGTTATTCCGCACCAAATCCCTTATAAATGTTCATCAATATCTCATATTTTTCTAGTTGGTCTTTATGTTGCAACATCACTGTGATATTCGTCACAAGATCATCTCTAATTACCGGTATTGTTGTTTTACTTAAATCGTCCGGGACCACATCGGGAAGTTTTAACATGAGAACATCTCGGATCATTTTTAATTTTTCTCGTGGTGAGATTTATCAGATCTGAATACTGTTGGTGTGGCTTGACCGTTATTGAATTTATCAATGATGGTCCGTTGCATTCGTATCATCTGCAGTAATTTCTTATGGAGCTACTCAATGACATTTTCGGGTAGTTTGCTAATATCACATTTAAATATATGATTGCGATATGATAAAGTTTACTGATACGGTTGTAATACTTGTTCAGGGTCATATTTGTAGTACTTGCTAAGAGATTCTCCCTCGATTGTAGATTCTTCCCTTGATTGTTTTATTTGCGGGCCAATACTGGTCTTCGAGAAATCATCAACGGCTTGATCATTTTTAATTAAGGATGGTATTTTAATATTTTTTGTTTTTTGTTTTCTATGTTTTGCATTCGTCTGGAATGGTCTGATTTGTTTCATTTCCGGTATTTCTCATCGCTGAGATCAACTGTGGCGTGAAGTAACATCGAGAATTATTCTAGTCAATGGTATTACTGATAAACGTGTAGCCGAATGGAGTATTGATCTCACCTAGATTTGGAATCGTCGAGAATTTCTCTCTCTCTCTCTCTCTCTCTCTCTCTCTCTCTCTCTCTCTCTCTCTCTCTCTCTCTCTCTCTGTAAGATTCATTTCATTGTCGATTATCTTCGCGATGATATCATCATTGGTCTGTTGAAAATTTGTGTTGTTTATGTTGTCGTGTAGATGAATAATGAATCTCAGTAATATTTCGGAATCTCTGCAATGCTTGCTTAGTGGCCTCGACCACGATATCTCCTTCGAAAACACGAACAAATTTTGAAAAAGATCATTGATGATACTAACCCCTGCTTCGATTGTATGATTAAAAATCATTACTATAGTATCTTTGAAGGCATTTTTTATATTAGATACATCCTTTCGTCGATGTTCCGAATCGGTGTATGCGTGATAGTACTTCGAATTGTGTTTAAGATTTTGCAATGCTTTCGCTAGGCCTTCAACGGAATAAACGCTGTGAGATTTATTATGTGTGAAAAACCCCAGCATGGTTTCCATCTGCGAGACATTCTAGCCATTATCAAAGTTGTCTTTGTAGGATTGCTTGACAATAAATTTCTTGTCGTGATCGGGTTTATAATCGTTGATGATGAATTTCATATCGTGTCTCCGAAAAAAGTCTCGAAATAACATCAAATCATTGTTGTCGGCATCAGCATCTAGAACGATTACTCGTAGCGCCGCTATGACAAGACCAGCAAACTTGTCCCACCTAACGCGACTATGCTTCAACGATGAAAACCACTGAATGCGGATACCGTGCCATTTATCAACGATAATCACATCCGGAATTCCCTTTACTCGGTATAGTGATTCTCATTGCACGACATCCCTCCTACGATGATCAGGTTTAAAAATAATATCCCCGGAAATATCTATGTAGGATTCTAGGTTATAATTAGATTTTATTTTTTCCGAGAGGCTTTCTCGATAACAAATATATAACACTGATTGATGAGGTTGTATTGATTTAAATATGGATTCTGACTTTCCCATTCCGCAAGCTGATCCATCGATGTAGTCTCCATCCGCGATGATTTTACATCCCGGTCCTGCTTCATGTGATGGTAGCGCCATGTAATGATAATCAGCTGAATTATCAATAAACTCTCCTGGATAATCAGATCGTTTGTATGCTGCGTTCATCAAGTATTTGATATATTCTGAATGATGTTGTTATTCTGGCAGATTATTAACCACGGCATTAATCGCGTTATTGTTAGATCTCCGCTGTAAATAAATATTGATTTGTATGTCAATGCAGGACTTTTAATTTACACGACGATCTTGGACAGACAACAACAAAACAATCAACGTGGACATAAACGAGACAATTATCACATTTATCCTCGGGATGATCGGAGATATTATTGCATCCGCAGATATTATAACTATGTTCTAGCGGTCGCGAGATTGTAAGTCTATTACCAATGTTGTTGACCACGCTGATAACGTGATCTGATTCCTCGGTCAACGCGAAAGAGATTTTAGTTAGATCATTGTCAAACAAATCATCATGGTGTTGATAAACACCATTAGGTTCTTCATACATTCTGATCGTGTAATTTTGAATCATAGTTGGACAAACTAATAAATTGCTCCCGGTAGAATTCTGCCCGCATTCGATTAGTTTCTTACACCAGCTGGATTTATGTGGTTTCGTTGTTGAGAGGTTTATACTATGACGCCCAGCTTGTCTGTTTACGGACCAATCGGGATTATTCTCGTTGGCTGCCTTGGTTAGAAGCTCCTTGTGTTTGTCGAAAGACACAGGTTATGATTTACATAAAGTGTGATACCCTTTCCTCGTCTGAAATAAATATATATAACAACGAAAAATATTCGATGATCTCATCGGTGGGTATTTTCTCAACGCCGGGTTCGTATTTCTCATTATACGAGTAAATTTGTTCTTCAGTATCAATATCGAATACAGGGTATCGTAATCGCGTGCTAGGGATTATTTCTATAACGGATGATTGACCAATAAATTCAGATGCGACGAGACCTAAATCATTATAGGAAACAAGTACATAAAACCTATCGAAGTGTTGGATTACTGTTCCCTGCAGTAGATGATCATCAACCGTCAAACAATCAATCGCGTCAATTTTTCTGTCGAAATAAATAAAATCACTGAGTGATTTAACGCTAAGACGAGAGTAATACTCGCGTAAGCAATCACAATTGAGTTTAGCAAGTTCACTTTATCTCCACGGAGAAGCTTCATTGAATATCATAGTGGTACTGTCCTTGGCGTGATCAAATATCTCATCATACTCACCCATATCATAAGTGTTAAGGATCATATGTGATTATATTTAAGACTCTAATAGATAATAAAATAAAAGTGAATTAAAATTAACACATGCTATGTAATGCCAACTCCTTTATTAGCACCAAACAAATGTCATTGGCTACAACAAGGATCATCCTAAATATGTGATAAAAACTGTATTGGGGAATTTTTTGGGATCTCACGCAGTGCCTTCAAGAAAAAGAAAATTCAGTGGTCCAAGACCGTGTCTAGTTTGTAAAAGAGGTGTTACAGTCAAATATCAACTTTGTTGTGATTGTGGTGGACCTCGATATCGAGCATTAATCGAGTACTGCACCAGACAAAAACCAGACTCCACCGACCATCGAAAAATTCCTACAACAACACGCTACAACAACGTGCTAGTCGACTCGAGATGATCAGAGACTTATATCATTGTTGTGACAACTGTCATAATCAATAATATTAAATATGATTATGACGGTTGTCACAAGTTTTCAGCTACGAGACAATCTGAGACCTGTATCAACTATTGTTTAAGATAGTTGCCCCAACACAACAGTCGGATAAATACAAACAATGCGAGCAAATTAGTCCAGCTTGCTGTATCAGAAAATAGTCTAATAAATTTGAAATCCCCCCCTAAAAAAAAGATCCAAAAATGCATTAACTCGAAAGGTTCACGCAAAAAAATGGAGAAGAGTATAGTATCTATTCTGGGCAAAGATATATAGGTTTCAATCTAACCCGTAAAAGGATAACCGTATTTACAAACGAAACATTATTTGTTGAAACGCTCGGTGTTGGTGCACAATTTTTATTAGATTTAAAGGATAGTAGTAATGGAAAGTATCCTCATTCTATTAATTACATTGGATCACCAGATGATTCAATTTGGTTTTGTATACTCTACCCCACATACTCGTCCAACATAAATTCAAACTTTGTTATCGCCAATGAAGGTTTATCACGGATGGCCTAGTATCTGATCAAAACCATTGGTGGTCTTTGCGCAAATAATTCATTTACGTTTTCAGAAGCTTATTGAACTTTGCACAGTGCGTACGATCTTGAATCCTAATATGTCGCTGTTCCGGATTATATAATGTTTGATGTGAGAGGTCGCAGGTTCGAAACCTTGGCCGAGTCATATCAAATAATTATAAAAATGGTACTATAATCTGCCTTGGTTGGTGTTCAGAATTATATTAGACTAAGGAGTGGTTGGCCTGGTGTCTGGATAATGTGAATGGACCGGACATGATGCTACGTGTCTGCGTCATGATCCTACAGTACTAGATCTTCCTGTAAACTTTATACTTCAGACATCGTAGCGATATGAATGAAAACCATTTAAAGCTACGTTAAAGATCCAAGTTACACAAACCGACGATACAACTGTCCATTAGAGATGGATTGGTTATTTAATATAATGTCGTAACTGTTGCTAACGCGAGAAAACAAGTTTATGCGACATCTTACGGAACTGACCTCGATGACATTCTTATTTATGTTCAGCAACGACTGTCAGCACGTGTGTCAGATGCGTGAGGTTGAGTATTCCTAACCGGGACATAAAGACTTTTAAAAATTATATTAGCAACTGCCTCGCCTGGGGTTAGAATTATGCGTTTACTGTAGGAATCGTCGACCTGGTACCAGAAAAATGTGACTGGGTGGAACATGATGCTGCATGTCTGCTGCATGATGTGCCAGTGCTAGACACGACCATAAACTGCGACACTGCAGATATTGTAGCACTATGTCTAATATTATTAAGTTACTTTGAAAATCTAAATCACACATAACACACACAAATAAAGAACTAAGTCGATAATAATTCCCAGATTTCCCAGTTTGAAAAGCTCAAACTATTTCAAGCATCATTCTTCGTTAGAAATGAATTCAAAAGGGAAAGCAACAAATTTGTATTTGTTTTCTATTTTACGCTTCTTATAAAGCTTAAATAGCCATTGTTACTATTCCGACAAGGCCGAGGATATCCCATCTGAGTAATTTTGAACAAACTAACTCTAATTACGTTTAATTTCGGGATTTGACTGGAGTAAACGTTACCATAGGAGCGGACTTTACTTGATGCATACAAACTATTACCAAGTTAAAGTATGGAGACTTTATTGACATTGAGGGATTAGAAATTTTCAGTGTGATTACATTATGAGTATGAGACACCTGTATATTCATGTCTCGTCTTACTGACGAAAAACATCTAACACCCAAATTAACGATCAAATATGTGTATGAAAATATTTGGGACATAACCCCTTGTTAGAGCTTAATCAGAAGAAATTCTTAGAATCTTTGCACATTTAAGCATTTCCTGGGCACAATTTCAACGATCGGAATGTAAATAAAACATTCTCATTAAATATTTTTGGTTGCTTGACGCTCAGGTGCTATTAACCCAAAGTATGTGCTATTATATCTCCATTTATAACTTTGTTAGATTTTAGTGATTATTTGTTGATTTTTATAAGTCGTTGTTTGGAAAAGCAGATTTTATAATGTACATCAAATGGCTGCATATATTCATTTGGAAAAACGAACCCTACCTAACGTCGTAGCATATGGAATTCTCTCTTCATTTTTTTAAGATTACGTCTTTGGTAAATTATGTTGGGAATAATTATTTGTCTTGTGTATTTCGGTTGTGATTTATTTTGCATGGCGCGATGTAGTTGTATCTAGCTTCGAAAGGCTAAATACTGAATCATACAAATGTGAAACAAGAAAATACATGCAAATGTGTGCTATCAGAGTTTTGTAACATGTGGTCGAAGGTGACTAGAACAAATATTACGGTAGCATTCGCGAGTTTAAGAAGCCTTCAGTTGACAACGACTGCTGTCTTGAATTTCTTGTAGAGTGGTTAGAACGATTAGCCTTATAATGGGAGTGAGGTAGTGACTCATTCATTCAGCAGTGCCCTCATAATTACTTGTTTTTGGGGGGTGTTGGAGGGGGCAAACATCCTGTGGTCAGCTATTGCTTTACACAAACATAATGTAATAAAACAGGGTTCATAATCTGCCTGCTTTATAGGGTTTCGGTTACTTACGTCCAGTATGTCCGCCTGTGGATGGTGGGTTAGATGTCGACGAAATTCCTGTAAAGCATTTAGATGTTGCGTGAATACGACCTTATCGCCTTCGAAAAAAACATTTAAACATATTAAATATACAACGATCAACATAAGACTGGGTAATCCGAAAGAGTTTGCTAAATACATTCCAAAAGTATGAATAATTTTACACTTTATCAAATAAATATATTGCAAATAATCCAGCTATGCACAATGTTTTGCTTACATACAATATAACATTATAAGCATGATCTTTACTTCAAGTACTGCGCAATTACTGTGTAAAATTGATATGGTCTTTCCTTTGACATAACATGACATCACACGAAAATGATTAACATTTTATTAGAACCCTTTGATACACCTAATGATCAGACACTATCATAGTGTGTGTGTGTGTGTGTGTGTGTGAGAGAGAGAGAGAGAGAGAGAGAGAGAGAGAGAGAGAGAGAGAGAGAGATTTGGATTCTTAATGTAACTTTATCAATTTTTCAGTCATATTGCTACGACATCTGCTCTGTGAATTTGTTTGTTTGCTTGTTTGATTAGGATTTTTAACGTAGCCTTAACAATTTTTCAGTCATATCGCTATGATGTCTGCAGTGAGGCAGTTTATAGTGATGTCTACCACTGGGGCATCATGATGTCCCACCCAGTCACATTATCCTGACACCAGGCCGACCAGTCCTAACATTAACCTCTTAATGCTGAACGTCAAGCGAGGCAGCTGTTAGTACCATTTTTGTAAGTCTTTGGTATGACTCGGCCGGGGATCAAACCCACGACCTCCCGCTACCGGGGCGGACGCTCTAACCACTAGGCCACCGGAGCGGTTACTCTGTGAGTTTATTGTGATGTCTAGCATTAAGGCATCATCCCGCAGACGTGTAGAATTATGTACCACCCAGTCACATTATCCTGACACCAGGCCGACCAATCCTAACACTAACCTCATAATGCGAAGCGCACAGAAAGGCAGCAATTTGTGTCATTTTTGTAAGTCTTTGACGTAGCCGGGGATCAAACACACGACCTTCTGCATCCGAGGCAGACGCTCTAAACCATTGGCCACCGGAACAGTCGTATCATATAAATGTACTGAGAAATGCATTTCGTGACTGTTTTCATAAGTACGAATCAAGCAAGGTTTTATCAATAGCTCATTTTTATCCAATGAAACATGGAGATGAACACAACAAAACACAAACACATCAACATTAAAAACTCCATTAATCGATAATTGTCATAACATAAAGACCGGTAAGCTGTCACAGATTAAAAACTAATTAAATATGCTATAATTGCTGAAATGAAAGTAATTTAAGTTGACAGAAGACAAATAATTGATTTTTTTGACAAATAATTGAATCAATTTGATCCGAAATTTACAAACATACAAACATAAATTGACTATTATTAAAAGAAGTGTGACGGTATTAGAGGTTTGTATTCGTATTGTATGCTATTCAAGCGTTGGACGTACGGATCCCTTCTATTTAAATAGTTTTTATCCTTGTGTAAAACAAAGTCAGTTTTTCCTTAGGTTTAAATCAGAGGTCAGAATGACATTTATTTTAAATTTAGGATAGCAAATGTAAAATTCACTTTCTTGGTCAAAGGAATCAAACTTCATAGGAACAACTTTTCTGGAGCTTTGTCAATTTATTAATTAGTTATAAATGTAAGTTGAACATACCTTTAAAGAAGTTTGCATTTAAAATATTTTAGTTACTTCAAATCTTTTTTAAGCTTTGTTAAACGATAAACCGATGGACTTGTGCGTTATGAGGACTGTATAATTCAATGCCCTTTAAGTTTAACATACCTTCAAATTTCTAGCACGGTGGAATATTTTCATTCTGTGTTCAATTCTAGAGTGCATGGGTATCATGCATATATGTTGCTTATGTACGTAATTTGTTTACATAATCATTTAAGTTTGAATAATAAATTTAAAAAACTATAATAATAATAATAATAATAATAATAATAATAATAACAATAATAATAATAATAATGATTATAAGAATAATAATAATAATGAGGACCTTGAATATAGCCTAATATTTAGAAGCTCTAAGTGCTTAACAACATATATAATGACACGAATACAAAACGAAAACTACCAAAACAACAACCATGAAATTAGAAAACAATAAATGCTGAAAATATTTAAGGAAACGTTTTTAGATCTTTAAGTTTGTTCTTGCTGTCGAATAAGGTCAGTTTTAAGAGCACTCATAAAAGGGATCACTATGTCTTTGTTTCTAATTTCAATGGGTAATTCATTCCAAAATGCTGGGCCCTGATATGAAAAAGAACATTGTGCATACATACATACATGCATGCATGCATACATACATACATACATACATACATACATACATACATACATACATGCACGCACGCACGCACGCACGCACGCATGCATGCATGCATGCATACATGCGTGCATACATACATACATACATACATACATACATACATACATACATACATACATACTTACATACATACATACAGACATACATGCTAACAAGATATGCCAATTAAACTTACCATCACAGGGTACCGCATTACATTCTTGTATGTCGTAACTATGACCCTCGCAATCTGAATTCACACCAGTGTTACACGTTCTATATCTTGTCTGAAAACCGTCACCGCAACTGTGTGAGCAGGCCGACCACGACGACCAAGGAGTCCATGCTTAAAAATAATTCAGGAAAATAATCTATATTTTCCACCATTCTGGCAATGTCACGCTAACGGAATAAATACAGCAGCCATGAGCTCGTGATAATAATATATTTTCTTAACATCATTGCATCTAGCAGCTTATCAGTAAATAGACTGAATAATCGGTTAGTTGTTTCCAATACAAAGTTTTAACTAAATTCATAGACGGAGATATGAGATACAACTAGTACATGTAAAGTAAAATCTACATGAAAAATCTGACAATTAATACATACTGTATATCCCCCAAAAATATTGTCAAATTGTTATTGTTCACTTTTCTTAGGGAAAAAAGTATTTAATTAGTTTTCTTTAGCAGTTGCTTGAAAGACTGTCTTGTTTAAAATTTCTGTATGTTTTCATCATTAGGTACAGGTAACAACGTCTTAATCTTTTCTAAAATTGTATCTGCCTGATTTATCTCCATCATGAATACAATGTAGCTTTACAGTCGTAATAGGTTTTGTCAACATAGACCTACTTTGAGTAAAACAAACTGTCGACATGCTTTGTGAAACCAACATCAATATATAATGTTAAATGGTTAATGTTTATATCATACATAATTTTCTCAACATATATAATATGTTATAGACTGGTTGCATAATGTTTTCTTTAAATGTATATTCAAAATGTTATTTATTTGTAATACATTTGGCAACATAATATAATAGCTGTAAGACAAATAACTGCAACATAACAAGAGAGCTTCTGGACTGTGTTCGTACTGCTCACTAACTGGATCAACGCTAGGACGTGACCTATTACATCAATGTACTCAGGATATACATGTTTTAGGTTATGCCTAAGGTATTCATTAGAGCAGTCAAATGGACATGGTTGATTAATTAATTGATTTTTAACTGCAATTTAAAGCTGTTTAGCGTCATGCAATCGGTTGTATTTATACATGTCTAAAACTACTAAAAGGATTAAAATCGACCAGCCATATAAAAAAAAAAAACAATAGTTCAACATAAAATGGTAAGGTGTTAGTAACAGTAAAATATAAAGCTTCCCAATCAATGGGAGATGTCAATGGTGTATGTTGAGGAGTACAGTTGAAAAGATGTTGGGGAAAAAAGGGCCGGTATTTACAAGATAAAAACGCTCTAGGTGATGGTATACAAGTTATAGTTTAAAAAAAAAGATTTAATTCCTTCAGGAAATCTAAAATACAAGTGATATGTATGTATAGATCAAAAAGTCCCTTCATGTCATGTACATTATAATACTAATCACGCGTAGGTTGCAAGTCGAAACACTCGGTTATAAAGTGCTTAACAGTGAATGGTTCATTGCAAGTAATGCACTCTGGTAGATCTTCACCTTTTTGTATGTGAGAGTGGGTTATGTATGTATGACGAATTCTGATTATTGCAATGACTATCGCCTCCCTACTGATGGTTCTGTAGGAAGGAGTCCATCCTTCCAGAGTTGGTTTGATGGCGTGAAGTTTGTTATTGATACGAGGTTTAAAATCAGTAAACGGTAATTTAAAATCAGATGGTTCTTGGTATAGAGCCATCATATCAGTGCGATCTGCTTCGTCATTACCTTTAATACCAACATGGCTACAGTATACTATATTGTAGGAGGTACTAAACTCCATATTTGTGACGAGGAGATTGACTAAAAATTGGTTATCCAGTTTTCTATCGTGTACTGACTGAAGCACTGATAGTGAGTCACAGAAGATGATACTACTTAAAAAACGTTTCTTTTCGATAAATTTCAGAGCTACATCTATTGCTCTGATTTCGGCTGAAAATATGGACTCATAGTTTGGCAAACGAACTTT
This sequence comes from Unio delphinus, assembly GCA_029339505.1. Taxonomy (NCBI): domain Eukaryota; kingdom Metazoa; phylum Mollusca; class Bivalvia; order Unionida; family Unionidae; genus Unio; species Unio delphinus. The sequence goes on from JAQISU010000240.1 coordinate 4,830,111, forward strand.
TGTAATGTGTTTACCACTAACAAAGGCTGCAGCAGCTTGTTCCTCATCCTTTGATCCATCAGTACTAATTCTACTGTAGTGTCTAAATTCAGTGAGACGTTTATGAGAAGAGTTTTGGATGATGGAAGGTTTTGTATCAGACTTTTTCCCATCGTGTAACGTAAAATGCACTTTTGGTTGTTTACGGAACGAACGTGGTGTTTCTGAGACAAGCGTTTTCTGAACTGTACAGTGATCAATTGTGATACTGCCAATGCTGAATGATATTCTGATGCCAAACGAAGGTATGGCATTTGGTTTGGTATCGTATAAGGTTTTGTATTTGGGTAGAAAAACGGCCGAAAATGTTGTTTTGAGAGCGTACTGTGCAGAAAGCATTTCTCGGCGATGTGATAAAGGTGGTTCATTCGCTTCCGCGAGAAGGCTTTCACATGGAGATGTCTTAAATGCTCCCAGAGCGAGTCTTATTCCTTGATGATGAATTGGGTAAAGCATTTTCAAATATGACTTCCTACCTGAACCATAAACAACGCATCCATAGTTTAGTTTTGGGCGGATACATGTTCTATAGAAATTGAAAATGACTTTTTATCATCACCCCAGTCAGTGTGTGCAACTACTTTATGTAGATCTAAAGATTGCAAGCATTAGCTTTCAAATTTTGTATGTATAGAATAAAAGTCACAGTTGTGTCGAAGATAATACCCATAAACTTTGTTTCCTCATCAACTGGAATAAGTGTTCCAACCTGCTTGAGTTTAGGGTCATCATGATGTATTCGCAACTGAGAGAAATGAATGCATACTGTTTTGGATTTTGAAAATTTGAAACCGTTAGTACCGGCCCTATTTTGGATATTCTTGATATTTTGTTGCAGTTGTCTTTCAATTGTATGCATGTGCTTTGATCGATAACAAATTTTAAAAATCATCAACGTATAATTATCAATCCACAGCGGGAGCAAAACAATTGGTGATGCTGTTGATTTTAATATTATATATCCTTATAGAGAAAATACTGCACTAGGGCACACCCATCTCCTGCTTGTGCATATCTGAGGAGTATAGCCAACTCGTGCTTTGAATTCTCTGTGGGAGAGAAAATTTGATATGAAAGAGGTCAGGCGGCCTTTTAGACCCAGATCGTGCAGGTCATTTAGTATCGCGTACTTCCATGTTGTGTCATAGTCCTTTTCTAAATCAAAGAAGACTCCTACTAAATGTTCCTTCTTGATAAATGCATCGCGAGTAAATGTTTCCAGTCTAGCCAGATGATCTTGACCGTTGGTACTACGACCAGAACGGGAGCAACTCTGGAAAGGAGATATTAAATTGTTACTTTCCAACTACCGTTCAAGCCGAGGATTAATCATTCGTTCCATTGTTTAACATACACAGCTTGTCAGTGCAATGTGTCGATAGCTGTTAGGATCTCCGATATATTTACCTTTTTGAAAATTGGTATTACTGTTGCTTCTTTCCAACATTTTGGTGCATTACCAGCAATCCATAAATTATTGAACATTTTCAGAAAAGATGTTAGTGATAATTCTGGGAGGTGTTTCAAGAATTGGTAATGTACTTCATCAGGCCCAGCGGGTATATCATGGGCCTAGTCTAAAGCCTCTCTAAGCTCCAATAGTGAAAACAGCTGGTTATAGCTATCAGGGCTCTTGGATGTGAAATGTAAACGAAACTCTTTTGAGTTTTTAATCTTCGGAAGGCTTCTGAATAATTACATGATGAGAAATATGTACTATGTTGTGCGGGAAGTTGTTGAACAAAATTATCTAATTCGTTTGGTACTAGGTTGGTGTTTGATGGTATGTAAATAGAGCAGAAGGTAATCACTCGATGTAGAGTAAAGCTTACAGATTGGCTTGTAAATGTGTATTTAAAGGGATGACTCTATGAGGGGCACTATTGTTCATCACAACCGAGACTCCTCCTGAGAACCTGTCAGCGTTTTGAAAGTACGTGTTGAACAGGGAAACGTTTTTTAAATGTAATGGTATCCATCCCTTTCAGGAATGTTTCCTGTAAACATAGTAGTGCAAAATCGTGTTCATTTAAAAGCAAAAGAATATAATTTTAGTTAGCTGTAAGTGCTCGACAGTTCCATGGTATGATGGTGTTCTTCCTTATAAAGTTAAGCTGAAGATTGTGGAGCTAGGTTAGACCATTTGCGGAGGCAATTTGTGTTATTTGTCTGGAGGAAGTACGGGAGTGTATTTGTTTTGAGTAGGTTTGGAGCATACTTGAGTACATGGAGCAGTTTCTTCTGAATCCATGTTCTCTATGTCTCCAAACCTGTTGTAAAGTTTGATGGGATCATCTGACCCCTTTTACTGCTTATTTGTTTGTGATTCATGTTATTTTCTTTTTGATGTCGGTGGTGGGGTTTTATTGAATGTAGTTTGTGTAGATATTGTGTATTTCCGTGGTTGGTAATGGGGATATTAGCATTTGTTGAATCGGATTGATCCGTCTGTGTCTGTCTTTGATCGTCCCTTGTGGTTTCCGGATTGTATTTCCCGACAGTGTAAAATGATGGGCCTCTATGTTTATCCCTTGACCAATTCATGGTCACGTTAATATAATTATATCAGCAAAACGTCAGCACATTAGTTTGACCCGGAATTATTTTGTCATTAGGAGATACTAATGTAAAGTTTACTTTCTATTAACAAAAGACTGATTGTGGAAGAATTTTTTTGCACTTTGTCCTCAATAGTGTTCCAAACGTGTCACTTTTCAAATTCGACATCTGCCAGAATGTCTTGAAAATATCTGAATTGAAATCAAGACACCTTTCTGTATCCAGAATAAAGACACGTCTGAAGAGGACTTACCGGAACAGGATTTTAAAGTACAATTTGATAAAGACTTACCGGAGCAAGATTTCAGAGTACAATTATCCTTGTCGTAGTATGGACCATCACAGTCTGATAGCACTCCTGACTCACATGACCTTCCTCGTGCTCTCAATCCGTCACCGCATGTGCTTGAACATACGGACCACGGTGACCAAGGATTCCATACTGGCAAGTAGCGGAGACAAATACAATTAAGGCAAAACAAACTAACTTCAGCAGTTTAAAAATAAAAATAAACCTTAAAATAGTTAACGAATTTATATATTTCAATTCTTCATTCTACACCTCTTATATGCCAATTGGGTCTCAGTCATTGCCTTTACTAAATCAATATCATCGATATACTCATATTTGACCTCCTCATCAGTCTATATTTACTCAATCTTAGATCATAGAACAAACAAGCGTATAGAAAAGGTAAAAGAAAAGATGCCGGACAGGGAAAATTTCAGACACAATCATTTCCTTCTTATGTTGCCATAACAAAGGCCCCAAATTGCACGCTTTTACATCAGAATTTTGCATAAAATATCACGTATGTAATGTTACCAGAACAAGGACCCAAATTGCACGCTTTTACATCATAATTTTGCCCAGCACAGTCAGAGGGCACTCCAGTATTACAAGCTCTTCCTCTTGCTTGGATTCCTTCTCGACAACTGCTAGAACATACAGACCATGGAGACCAAGGATTCCAAGCTAGAAAATAAAAGTTATAATCATTCATCGATCAGAAATGTAAAATATACCAAGAGTGTATCTAGCATTAGTTGTATAAAATTACAATTCAATAAGTACTGTTTTCATTTGACTCGCAAAATAATTTTTAATTTAGCAACTTTTTTGTCCTAATAACTCCATCATGTTTTTCAGTTACGTAAGAACAAGGAAGAAATCCCATTTATTACAGGCAATGTGCTTTCGAATAGTTATCCATCAAAGTTAGACGACTTTAATTCAGACACTACTATAACTTTCAGCATTTATTTTCATCGGTAACTCTGTTTATTTTCGCATTCTTATTGACATTTTCGTTCTTATGTTGGCAGTTGCCATAGAAACAGTTGTTTCTTCTTTTGAGTAAACTGCTTAATAGGTCACTGAATACCGACAACTCTTTATAGGTCACTAAATACCGACATCTCTTTATAGGTCACTAAATACCAAAATCTCTTTATAGGTCACTAAATACCATCATCTCTTTATAGGTCACTACATACCATAATCTCTTTATAGGTCACTAAATACCAACATCTCTTTATAGGTCACTAAATACCAACATCTCTGTATAGGTTACTAAATACCAACATCTCTTTATAGGTCACTAAATATCATCATCTCTTTATAGGTCACTAAATACCAGCATCATTTCGTATTTAAAGATGCATTGAGCTCTGTATAAGTCACTAAATATCAACATCCTTTCCTATTTAAAGATGCATTGAACTCATTATAGGTCACTAAATACTAACATCCTTTCGTATTTATAGATGCATTGAGCTCTTTATAGGTCACAAAATTCCAGCATCCTATTGTATTTAAACATGCATTGAGCTCTTTATAGGTCACTAAATACCAACATCTCTTTATAGGTCACTAAATATCATCATCATTTCGTACTTAAAGATGCATTGACCTTTAATAGGTCGCTAAATACCAACATCCTTTAGTATTTAAAGATGCATCGTAGTTTTTATAGGTAACCAAATACCAACATCCTTTCGTATTTAAAGACGCATTGAGCCTTTTATAGGTCACTAAATACCAACATCCTTTCGTATTTAAAGATGCATTGAGCTCTGTATAAGTCACTTAATACCATCATCATTTCGTATTTAAAGATGCATTGAGCTCTTTATAAGTCACTAAAAAACAACATCCTTTCCTTTCGTATTTAAAGATGCATCGAAGTTTTTATAGGTAACCAAATACCGACATCCTTTCGTATTTAAAGATGCATTGAGCTTTTTATAGGTCACTAAATACCAACATCCTTTAATATTTAAAGATGCATCGAAGTTTAATAGGTAAACAAATACCGACATCCTTTCGTATTTAAAGATACAACGAGCTTTTTATAGGTCACTACATAACACATCATTTCCTTTTGTATTTAAAGATACATTGAGCTCTTTTTAGGTCACTAAATATCAACATCCTTTAGCATTTAAACATGCATTGATCTCTTTATAGGTACCTAAATACCAACATCCTTTCGTATTCAAAGATGCTTTGAACTCTTTATAAGTCACTAAATTCCAACATCCTTTCGTACATAAAAATGCATTGAGCTCTTTATTGGTCACTAAATACCAACATCTCTTTATAGGATACTAAATACCATCATCATTTCGTATTTAAGGATGTATTGAGTTCTTTTTAAGTCACTAAATACCAACATCTTTTCCCTTCGTATTTAAAGATGCATTGAGCTCTTTACAGGTCACTAAATATCAACATCCTTTCGTATTTAAACATGCATTGAGCTCTTTATAGATCACTAAATACCAACATCCTTTGTATATAAAGGTGCATTGAGCACTTTATAGGTCAGTAAATACCAATATCTCTTTATAGGTCACTAAGTACCAACATCATTTCGTATTTAAAGATACATTGAGCTCTTTTTAAGTCACTAAATATCAACTTCCTTTCGTATTTAAAGATGCATTGAGCTCTGTATAGGTCACTAAATACCAACATCCTTTCGTATTTAAAGATGCATTGAGCTCTGGACACAAAAGATAAAGCTGCGGCGGATTAATAGTGACGTACCATTGTTTGAGTTGACTACCAAAAATCTTTTCTTTTCAATGTCTTCTTGCTTCTTCAGAATCCCATAGCTTCCTGAAATAAACAATGAAACATGGATAATACCATTGAATGCGCAATTATCGTCTTTATCTGGTCAACATTCTTTCGAGAGAGAAATTTAACTGGATCACTGTTAGGTTTTGATCCATCTATTTTTGAGAAATTCGTCAAAACGTTTTTCTAAGCGATTAATATCAAAACATAAAGGTCGAAGCAATATCTCTCAAAGAAGAACTAAGCTTAGTGTGTATTCTATTCTGCAAGAAAGCATTGGTTCGTGCTCTCAATATATTTAATTTTAATTGGATGACTGTTTCCTTATCCTCCACTGGGTTGGGTTATCATGTTTTATTCAAAATATGCAAGTTGTAGTTGTAAATCCTTCAGATTGTAATCTTAAGCATTGCTCTTCATGTGATCAAATCACTTAAAACAAAACCTTCATAATGAGTATTATCTGGCAGGAGTCATTATACATATATTAATCTCGAAAGAATATTTAGGTATGCACAATTTCGTCCTTTTATAGAACTTGTGTTGACTCCATTTTAGTTACAAATCTAAGACCTCTCTTACAATATGTCAATTCCAGTTTTCATTTTAGCAAATTGACAAATAATAAAACAACTACGGCGACATCAAGAACTAAAGCACAGCCCATATTAATGATAAAGATTATTATTAATGATCATTATTCATTATTCAGATGGATTGGACCCTAGTAGCTGAAAGGGTTTTGATGATAAAACATATTTTGGAGGGCACACATCTGGCGACAATGGAAAATCCAGTCAAAAAGGGCTTGGGACCTTCTGGCGAAAAGGGTAATTTAACATGTTGGGACTATATAGCGACAAGGGGAATTGAACATGGTGGGACTATCTAGCGACAAGGGAAATTGAACATGGAAAATAGTATTTGTATTTGGGACTCTCTAGCGACACGAGAAATAGAGGCAAAGAAAGCTAATATATTTTCGAGGAATATGAGTGGCCCTGAAAAGGGTCGCTATGTGTAATGTTAAAGTATATTGTTAACACGGAGGACATTTCACAGAACTTCTTTTCTTCCTTAAACTTCTCCTCACTGTGGTGCCATAGAGGAGATTTCTCTTTAAACAACCTTGCCTCTCCACATATATCCTTCTCTTCCAAAAAACTGTATCAGTCATATGAGTGATAGTTCACGATGATCTGACATTCATGGGTAAATCAGTACGAAATAGCATGGTAGAAACATGGGTAGAAGATTCTCAACAGGTGAAGCGAATACCGTGAACTGCGGTTATTTATAGAGGTAGAGCGGATCAAAACGGAGTGAGTGTATTCACCAATACAAACGTGTGTTACAAAAGTCTGTCACAGCTATCCAATCGCAAGAGAGCAGTCTGTGACGTCACCTTCCCTATATAGAGGTACTAGCGTCTGTGCGCAGTCAATCGATGCGACAGAGTATTCAATCATGTCGGATACTAAGAAGATGAATTGGGGTGAGCCAATAGGGGAGACAGAAAGTAATGGGACAACAATGACTACCAAAGTCAATACAAATCTACATCCAGAAGAAGTTGATTTTAACTGGGATATTGTGGATTTTCCAACATCACAAGAATTTATTCCGGAACCTTCTTCTTATGTACACCTCGATGATTTTAAGAAAAGACAAAAAAAAGAATTGGGGCGATTTTTCCAACAACATAAAGCAGAAAAACAAGCTTTTCTTATTCAATAGCGGGAAGAAGAAGAAGCAAGAAGGAAACACCAAGAAGAAACAGTAGCAGCAACAGAGAAGAAAGAAGACCAAGGACAAAAAGAGAATAGTGAAAATCAAACGGTCACGACGGTACTTTTAGATATTTTAGCAGAGTTAAGGAGTCTAAACAAAATTAATCTGATTTCTTTATCACGACCAAAGAGAAAAATACCTTCTAGAGCTGAACAACCCAATCTAACTGTGACTACGTCTTCCATACCACCTTTAGTGATTTCTACCAAATCATTGACAGGAACCATCAGTCAAGAAGTAGGCATTGGCCGTGGCAAAGGCTTAAGACAGCTAAAGATGGTTACCTCACGTTTCAGAGTTTGTTTTGTTTTAAACAGCAGCAGAGAGGGCGAACCTCACGAGCGTCGAATCGTAAAAAAAGCGTCGACAACCAACGCACAAACCAAAGAAAAGCGTCGAATCGTAAAAAAGCGTCGACAACCATCGCTTCCTCGTCTACGCCAGCGTCGTTTTCATTCGCCCTCTCTGTTGCTATGGGTTAATAATTCTTTTACGATGAAAATCCTTTTAGGATTTCACAAACAGACTAATCTCTAACACCTCTTCTTGTAGATCAATTAGATTATTAGATTGGTCTGTGAGTTTGAGCAGAGAGGGCGAACCTCACAAGCGTCAAATCGTAAAAAGCGTCGAATCGTTAAAAAAAGCGTCGACAACCAACGCTTTTTTTACGAAAAAAAATTAAAGAAATTTTTAAATTGATTGAAGTCCATATCGGAACACCATGTCTGCCAAATATTTCTAAGATTATGAGTATCAACTCCGTTGAATACAGCAAGAATATTGCAGTTATCTCTGATGACTTTTGGAACCTGAGTGTAGCGTTGAGTGACATATATCACGTCAGTGTTTTTATGCCTGCCTCGGGAAAAGATTCTAGCAGGATTTTTTTGTTTATCTAACATTACATCATCGTATACGACTAAATTGTTAATATCTCCATCAATATCATCAATGCTCGGTGCTTCATCGATATCGGTTATAAACTCAATAATACCCTCGCCGGATTTTTCTACCGCGCTGTCGTTAAAATCTTTTAGCACTTCATAGCATCGTTGATCATCTACGCTAGGGGCAATTAAATACAACTTATCCCACTTCATCCATCTCATTATTAAATTGAGCAACAATTGCGTTTTACCGGATCCAGATGGCCCGAGTATAATCATCCGGATAGAGTTTGGTAGCGCTGCATGATGCTTAACTGGTTCTCTTGTTTTAGTCGCTGAAAAATCAATTATATCCATATTTCTATACATAAATTATGGATCTATATTGTCTGAAGTGTAAAACGCGTACTGGCACAGATGACTTGACTACGATTACAACTAAAAATAACAGATCTGCACTTACTGGTAGATGTGCAACATGTGGTACAAAAAGAAATTTGATTTATTTCTATGAAATCCGGAAATGTTTTTAAAAAAAACGAGGAGGTGATATCGCAGCCAAATTGGCAAAGCTCCCTGGAACCCCATGGGCAAAGTACCCCGGAGAAAAGCATCTTCCAGGATATAGCTACTGTGGTCCCGGAACACGATTAGATATCAGACTTGATGATCAAAATCTGCCCCGACCCGGCGAGTATCCGATAAACGCTATTGATAAGGCGTGTCACCTTCATGATCTTGCATATAAAAGCAGCAATTTGCAAAACAGGCATCTCGCGGATGTGAAATTAATTCATGCGTTAAATGCTATTCCTGATAAATCCTTCAAAGAAAAATTGGCTTCCTTTTTGATAAAATAGGCTATGAAAAGTAAATTGATGTTAGTTGCTGGTAATTAATAATATGGAATCAATTTATTATTCCCCAAGAGGATACTGGAGGGGTAAATCAGCAATCCATAAACTCGCTAGCGCTGCAAAAGTGAAAATAACTACAGCGGCGGATTGGTTATCCAAACAGGCACTATGGCAGATTTATCTACCGCGCCCTAAACAAATCAATTTCTCGCATTTTGATGTTACCGGACCTAATGAAGTTCATCAAGCTGATGTACTGTTTTTACCACATGACAACGGTTACAAATACGCGTTAACCGTAGTTGATGTTGCGAGTCGATACAAAGAAGCAGAACCGTTAAAAACAAAATCAGCCACTGAAGTTGCTTCTGCATTTGAGAGGATTTATCGACGAGGTCCTCTGCACTGGCCAAATCTATTGCAGGTTGATCCTGGTAAGGAATTTCAGGGTGCAGTGTTATCAACAATGAAACATCATAATGTCACTATCAGACGGGGGCATACTGCGCTACATCGTGATCAGGCAATTGTAGAACGATTTAATCGGACGATTGCTGAGCGGTTATTTGGATATCAATACGCGAAGGAGTTTATTCAGGATAAAAGATCCCGTGAATGGGTCAAAAGGTTACCAGCAGTGATTACTGCACTGAATAACGAGATTACTAGAACAATCAACATGAAACCTATTAACGCGATTAAAAAGAAGTCATTACCCCTACAACTACAAAAAGATGTCAAAGAACCAATTCTTGGTAGTAATGTCACTGTGAGGTATTTATATGAACCAGGAGAGCTTGAAGGTGGCAGAAAAAGGGCTACTGATCCTATTTGGAGTGTTACTGCACACAAGATATCTAGTATAACACGATCTACGGGTAGACCTCCAGTCTATAAACTGGATTCAACTGCCCCTCAGCGGGGTTTTACTAGACAACAACTACAGGTGATACCCGAGGATACTCAATTGCCACCGCATGGTCTTAACTAGCGCCGTTGCGTCTATTGCACTCAAGACAAGTCAACATCACATTATTTCTGACATGACCGAGATTGTTATTTTTTCTGTCTACGGTGAATTGGCGAGGATCTTTATCCGAATACTGCCAACGCATTATACAATTGCAACTCGCGCAGTGATTATTCTGTTGTTGTTTCAGCGTAATTATTAATTCAGCATCAATGTCAAATTCTCGTTGTTTTTTTATCCTGTTGTTTGTAACCGGAGAGTTTTTTATCAATAGTTTTAACATCAATATGATCCATTGTTGTGTCGTTATCATCGTCACCTGACTCTGTCATGACGACAATTCTTCGAAGTTGATTTATTCTTCGTACTCTGGATACTGCGAGATCGACTAAATTTGACCATTCGATGCGATTATCTACCATCCAAACAATTGTATCCGTGATGGTTAATCCCTGTGAAGAGTGTATTGTCGCTGCGTATCCTAGCGTCCACGGGGATTTATTAGCACGCAATGCATCTTCAACGACGCTGATATCAACCAGCACAATATCATTTAATACCAGAATTTGTTTTTCACGCTGTCCTGGAATATCAACTTCAATGTTCTGTTTTCGTGTATCCGAAGGCCTATAACAAAGAGGCACAGGAAGTGTTGCAAATTTTTCTTTATGCAATTCAAATAATTTCATCTGAAGTGTGTCTCTGACTATTTTTCTACTTGCAATTATCAAATCGTTTGGTCTCCATGTTTCCCAAAACTCATTCATTGGAGTTTCTGAAATCACTTCACGCACTATTTCGCATTGGATTCTATCCGGTTGTAGTCTAATTAGCGCTTTGAACTCGCGTAATCGTTCATCAAGTGATCTATAATCAGTGGTGATTTCTTCATAGTAGTCTACAAAACCCTTTAACCACTCATGTGGGGATGCACCGACAAATGGTGGTGGTTGGCCGTGATCATCGCACATGACGACTTTTGTGCTTTGTTTAACAACCACTCGAGAAATGTTTGTAATACATCTAATGACACTGTGCATATTTCATCCCAAATTATGATTTCAGGAATGAATTTATCACCCATACGCTCAGGAGTCCATTTGTCACCCTTCCATCGAAAAAAACTATGATAGGTACGGGCATTTACCCCTCGCTGTATCATCTCTCTGGCGAGTCTGTGAGTCGGTGTTAGAACAATCATGGTTGACCGACGAAATAATTCAATTGCACGAGTTGTCTTTCCTGACCCACCACAACAGTTTAAATAAACTGTCTTGTATCTACATACTGGATCAGATACCAGTGGTGCATTAGAAAATTCTGATCGAATTTCAATACGGTTACATGAAAGATATTTATCATCCATGGCAACGTCTGCCGATTCACAATACTCATGTAGCATCTCCTTTTTAAATCGCCAACGACCCCACGCTTCCTCGGGATCTGTGAATGCCGCTACAGCTGATTTGTGTTTATTGTGTATATACATCGAATCAGTGGCCACTCTAATCGCGGTATTAGGAAATCTATTTATCATCAAAAATAGATAAATAGAAGCATAGGCTAGCATAGATGATCTTAAATGTGTATACTGGGAATTATATCCATCACAGTAGGTAACAACCGTACCCATTTTCTCACCATTGGATAGAAAAGCATCCTTACGGGATACAAGTTTTCCCTGTTTCATTAAATCCGTTACAATAAAATCGTATTCAGCGATATCTATGATCAACCGCGAAGAATATTTTGCATTGTCGTATCTTCCACCCTGGGTAAATTTACCGATTATTCTTCGTCCAAAATCTTTTGCTTGTTCTTTTTTACTTTCAAATAACTTCTTAGACCAATTCATGATTTGTTCTTCATTGAAAATCTCCGATTTTCCATTCGAAGAATTTCCATCTGGAAATTGTTTTCGCTGTTCGCTAATTATACGATCTAGATCGGGTTGTGGTAGCCAAACTTCTTTCTGAGCTCGATAGCATATAATAGCTTCGGAAACAATCAACGATATTAGCATACCACAATCAATCATATATCGTAGTAACACTATTGGCATCCAGGCCTTTTCAGATATATGTCTACCAAGCCAAACATAACTACACGGATGTAACCCTTTTGCGAATTCGAATGATATCACACGAGCGAATCCGGTTAAATCAAAATCAGGCAATGGACCATTAATCGCAACACGAGTCATTTCATGCGTGGGGTGTCCAAATCGTTTAAAGTACTCAGCGCATTCTCCATATCCGAGGAAACTTCCAGGATAACACGCGGATATATCAATTGAATCATACCATCACGTGAGTATTTCGTATCCCACAGTCCTCCATGACCAAATTTGACGCAACTCAATTTAACATCTTCGAGAAAATTACTTCGTGTTGGACGCTATGAGTTTTTTTCTCTTGCAAAGTGAGCTACCACTGATGGAATAGTAAAACTATCCGTGAGTAGTTTTTCATGGAAACTCTCCGGTGAAAAATCACTAGCGATTTTTCTCATTCTGTTATCTAATTCTTCAACGCGATATAATTCACCATTTGGTCTTACAAATTGATCAAATCCTATTTCGGGATCTTCATCACTTCTAAGTAACCACACTGACACAGGATCATCTTTACACAACGCATGAATAGCATCGAATAATTTCTCATTATAAAAAACATCCCCAACGAACTCCCCGGAAAATTCCGGGGGGATATATTTCACGGTTCGTTCTCGTGGAGATATTGTTACTGCAGGTGTCCACGCGTGTTCGTTATGATCAATAATTTGTATTGGCGCTCCTTGTAATTTATATTTCGGTTCGTGTAATACTTCCCCGGTTATTGTCGTTACTGATATTGGGAATTTTAATAATGTTTCTAATTTAGCTATATCAGAAATCTTTGCACCGTGCTGTTTCACCGTCAGTTCCCATTCGGTTATTTTCCTACGTCGCAGATCAGTTAGTTTATTTTCTCGGGATGCATTTGTGAAGTGTTCCATTACCCGTGTTGCCACGCAATTCAGAGAACTAGAATATTTCATAGGAGCTAGTTTTGCAATATCGGGTTTATCATTTAACGGATATATCCCATAAACGATTGCTGTTACAGGATAAGATCTCTCGTAGTATGGTTTGTCGATTCCAGTTAGAATTCCTGGCTTGGAATCTCTACTTACAATCACAGTTTTTTTATCCTTGAGGATTGGTTCAAATTTATCCCTGATAATCCATTTGCCTTCGACTTCGATAATAAATTTTATTCTGAAAAAATACTTCTGTTGGAAATTGCTTTGTTTGGGAATTGCTTTGCGATTTCCATCTTTAGATTTCCACGAAAATCCTTTGGATTTTATGCCAAGGTGTGAAATTATCTCGGCTGCTCTTTCATCGTTCATGGTAGCATCGATGTTCGGTACATTGACACCGACATCTTCGATGTTGTGTATAATTCGAAATGTCGACCAACAGTGTGCTGCACCGTCTCGGTAGAATTCATTAAAACACTCCTTGATTTTGCTTAGTATAGTTCTGTCACCGATTAGACGTTTTGGTGTATCAGAGACTCTATCGAGATTGAATTTAGCATTTTTCCAGGGCTTAATTTTCGATAATCTCTTGAACTCCTCCATACTATAATTAAAACAAGCATTTAAATGAAAGATTTATGTATAATGAATCACTGCAAGTGGCTTATGATTGGATCAACAACCCCGTGTAACAAATAATGCAGAAATGAATTATGTGGGTATCATATGCAAAGCTTTCGTCGTGGAAGCCTTGGTCCGTTACCTTGCATACGATGTGGGGTTGGGGTCAGGGGAAAATCTCAGTTGTGTTTGAATTGCGGTGGCAAACGATACAGGGAGTTGAAGCGTTATTATGACAAAAGAATCAAAAATGGAAAATCAATCAAAAATTCTGACCCTGAAAAATCCCTGACGCTGACAGAGTCAAGGATAAAATCATAAGAACCCCTCAAGACTACATTGAAAGATTTTCCAGTGATGTAATCATTAGACCAAACAATGAATTAGACAAATAGTATTAGTATACGAATGAACCAAGAATTCAAACCACACCCTGTGATTACAAATTATGAAGCATCCAGTGATGGTGTTGTAAGAAACCGCAGACTGAAGAAACCAGTTGGTGCTGACAATGGTCTGGGGTATTTGATATTTGGCGCTGGAAAGAAGAAAACTTATCTCAATCATCGTTTCGTATTTGAATGCTTTTATGGATTGATCGATGGTGATTTTGTTATTGATCACAAGGATTCTAATCCAAGGAATAATTCCTTATCAAATCTACAGGTTGTTACACAAAGTGAAAATTCCAAACGAGGGGGACTGGGAAATACTCGAAAAAAGAGTACCAGTAAAATCTTTTAATACAGCAACTAATGAAGAAAAAATATTTCAATCGATAGCTAGCGCCAGTAGGCACTTCGATATTTGTCCATCTTCTGTACGATTCGTTGCAGAGGGGATAACCAAAACGGCGATTTCAAAAAGACCGGACAGAAAATTAATTTTTATTTATGTCTGATACGTCATATTTTTCATTTAGAAGTATATCATTGTTATAGAATATGAATTCTGAAAATATGAATAGCATTATTGATGAAATTGCAAAATTGAAAAATCAGGATATCAAACTATCAGATGGTTTAAATCCTGATCAAATCAAGTCAGATTTTCAGGATATAGAATACGGAGTTAGCACTAACAAATATATGCTACCAAAGAAGTATGCGCTCATCAAGAGAATTCAGAATTCTATGCGGGACTCTCTTGCATTTTCCAGTGACGTAAGTGTGTTTGTATCGTTGTATACTATCGTAGAACGAATACGAAAAGAATTAGGTAACGAATACGAATTGAAAAAAGAGGTCAATTCGAAGATTAGAAACCTACGAGCGTTTATTCAAGAAAATGAACAATTTTGATTGACCGACCCTCAGAGAGATTTTGTCGTTTTTTTATTGTGACCGACCCTCAGAGAGATTTTCATTTATTTTTAGCATTTTTTGATTGAAAATGTCAAAATCAGTGAATAAAAAATAAAAATATTTCACAGCAATAAAAAATTAAAATATTTCACACTGCGTAAAAAATAAAAATCAAATCCTAACAGCTTTCAAAGTTCTTTTAAGAACTTTTCCCTATGGGAAATCCCATACAAAATCGACTACTTTACCCGACGAAAACTGATTAAAATGGTATAAAAAACAGTGAAAAATAGGCAAATCAGTCAAAAAAACAGGCAAAATCAGTCAAAAACAGTGAATAAAAATATTTCACACAATGAATAAAAAAAAAATATTTCAATGGCGTTGGCACTTGCGCCATCAATGAAATACTCCCACGATGGTGTTAAAAATCATCCGACATGTCTGTTAGGTCAGGTTCGGGAAAATTGTTTTACAATTGAAAAATTGTTTCTGATTTCAAATAATGGTCAATGAAGCATTAACAACCAGATTGGCTCGTGAACGACTGGATGCAATCATGAGATTTATACCAATTCGCGACTCTGTAAGAAATAAACTGCAACAACGACAGAGTTTACAAACTGATTTTGCTGTGGGATCTGAAGAATTGTTTAAACCAGTAACCACAGCCACGTACGGGGTAGAGCGTGCTATACGGGGAGATGATCCCGAGACGGGGAAATCTGTTATCGGTGAACTTGAAAAAATAGCAGCGAAAACTGAACAAACAAAACAGTCTGTACAAAAAATGGAATCAAAAAGAACAGTAGATGATTTACGCGTGAGATTTAACGAGGAAGGGTTAGCAACAATTGATAAGACTGATCCAACAGAAATTCCTGCGCTTGTTGTTATGACTTATGAAAACAGAAAAAAAATGTTGAAACCAGAACATCATAAATATGTTAAGAATTTCACTCATTGGGCTGATATATTCTACAAAATCAAAACTAAAAAAAGTCAAATTAAGACAGATAGTGCATCATACATTGAATATATCAATGTGGTGGATATAGTGTATAAACAATATGAAAAACAAAACCGCAAAAGCGACAGCAACCTGCAAAGAAAATATCTTTTTCACCTAAAAAACAACAACTACCACCTGATGATGATTATTTACAAGAAACGGATACAGAAAAACTGGATGAAGCAACTGGTCATAGCGGAAGCGGATTGCAAGATTCCAGTGGAATTGGAAACTCAAAGAGTTTCTGTCCTGGTAGTGTTCTCAGTGATATATCACGATTAGAAGTTCTTGTAGGAGGGTTCCGAGCTGGAAATAACTCACCGGAAATAATTAATGAAGCAGCTGATATCTGCAGGCGGTTATTTGCCGGCGGTATCATGGATATCAAAACATATCGAGATTTCATTAGCGAGTTAGTGGAAAGTGGGTATCACAGCGACTGAACTCACAATTGATAAATTTTTTTACAATTGAAAACACTAGTGTTTTTACAATAATGATCATACACTACAACCATGACAAACCAACCCCCGTATATGTAGTTAATTCACGGTTTCCGGTTTATAGAGCATACTACGGATATGGTCTCGGTGATAGCATTGCAGGGTTATTTGCAAGAATGGCTCCAAAAGTGATGCCGTTAGCTAAACAATTATCAATGAAAGCAATTGATGTTATTCGTGATAAGGGTATTAGCAAAATCGGAGATTTTGCCGGAAAGGCATTTTCTGCAGCAAAGGATAAAATAACATCATTAGTGAGACGAAAAAAGAAACCGTTACCGTCTACAGCGGAAATGCCTGCAAGTGTTAGTAAAATTATAAATAACGCCGTAGATGAAAAATTAGCATCATTGGTGACTCCCGACCAAAGCAATATTGCAAACATGATAGCGGCAAGTGGCTTTAAAAAACTACGACGATGAAATGGAAAATCACAATTTAGACTCTGATAAATAGAATAAAATGTTCAAACAGTCACGTGATCCAGCGTTTGATATAGACGCCCTAGTTGGCAAGGATGATTCTGTACGCGATTATCAATATTACACCTATCATGCAATAGACCCAAATAGTCGATCGCGAATTGAACTTCAAGTCCACGATACCAGTAAATACTTTTTGCCTTGTGAAGCATTTATCGAAGTAGAAGGAGAACTTGTAACAGCTGATGATACTCCTGCTGTACCAGCACCGTATCCAGCTGGTACTCAAGTCGGGTTTGTCAATAATGGTATCATGGCGCTATTTGAGAGTGCTAGATATCTCATTGATGGAAAAGAAATTGAGTCGATAGATCGTGATGTTGATGTGGCTACAACAATAATCGGGCTAGCGAGATATTCTGATGATTATACAAGATCAGCAGGACCTTCTATGGTGTTTGCAAAGGATGTTAAAAATGCCGCTGATGGAAATCCATTTGTTGTAAGACAACCAAAAAAACGTGATAATAGTGATGCTGGTATCGAGGATATGATTATAAACAACGATGATAATTTCAATCTAGGAGCTGCAACACGTATTTTAATGTTGCACGGAGCGCGTAAATCATTTTCATGCGCGATTCCACTGCATCATATGTTTGGATTCTGTAGAAACGTCAGAAAAGTTATTTATGGAGCGAAGCATACAGTAGCACTGGTGCGAAAGAGTGATGATAATGACGCAATTTGGAGGATTCCAGCAGACAATGCAAATCCCAATGCTGATGCCGGTAAAGTCAATTTAACAAAAATATCATTGTGGATGCCAGTGTTGACTCCAGCAATTACCGCAGAAGAACGATTACTATCATTTATGGATCAAGGAGGAAAATCATTACTAAGTTGGCTAACCGTGAGTACAGATGTTAAACAATCAAATCTGAACGGGTTATTCACTTGGAACCTAGCATCAAAACAAGGCGTTTCTCCGCCACGTCATATATTCGTAGCGTTACAGGATAACACACGAGTTGGCAATCAACTCTCCAGCCATATGATATTTGATCAATTAGGTGTTAAAGACGTCTCACTGAGAATAAACGGCCAGCAGGAACCATCCGAGGATATACAACTTAATTACGGTGAAAATCATATTGTACGTGTGTATCATAGATTGTTGTCATTTATGGCACGTGATCAAAATGTTGATACTGGTCTACAAATATCACAGTTGGATTTTAAAAATCTATATCCAATCTATTACTTTTCACTGGAACATCTTGATTTAACAAGACAGTCTGTTGTTGATATATACTTTAGAGCTAATATAACCCGTCCTGGTGGTATTGCTAATTATAGAGCAGTTGCTGTCATTCTCAGTGATAAATCAATGCTACTTGAAGGTGTTGGAGGAAGAATGAGAGTGGTAGATGCACCAGTGGAAAATCTTTGAACGATTTTTCATTGAAATCGTAAACGATTTAGAATCAATCTATTATGTATAATATGTCATATAGTGTTATTAGTGTTGCGTTGACACCTGGTCAAATCAAAAAATTGCAATCAGAATCAGCTAAAAAATGTGGAATCACAATCACGTTGAAACCTAATCAAATGACTGGTGGTGCAAATAAATTATCACTGACAACTCGTCAAATAAAACATTTCAATGATGCACTTGTAGCAAAAAAAGGTGTTCAGATTACTCTTTCTGCGGCTGCTATCAAAAATATGATTAAAACAGGCGGTATATTTCCATTGTTAGCTGCGATTCCAGCCTTGATTGCAGCAGCAGCCCCAGCGGTGGCTAGAGCAGCGGCGTTAGGGGCTGTTGGTACTGCAGCAGGAATGGCACTAAAGAAGGCAACTGGGAAAGGATATAAAAAAAGGGAAAGGGTCTAAGACTACCAGGAACCCCGTATTCGTGGTACAGCGGGAGATCCGTGAACGGATCGGGTCTAAGAATACCAGGAACGGTTTATTAGTTGAAAACCCAATTGTTGAGAAGTCTATGAATCGGGAATCGAACATTCCTATGTCCAATTTTGATTTAATTGATGCTGATAAAAAACTAGCGATAAAAAACTTCAGAGGTGTCTTTATGAAAGATCAATTACCACATCAACCAAACAGCGTTGAAACCGGAATCATTAATTTAGATAACAGCACCGGACCCGGAACTCACTGGGTTGCATACGCTATTGATCCACGTGGGATTGTCTATTTTGATTCATATGGATTAGCTCCGCCAAGCGAGTTTATGCGTTATATAAAAACCCTTCCAATGAAGACTTGGTATTCTACGCTACCAACACAAACGATGATTGACCCACCAATATGAGGCAGTGAAGTATTAAATGTCCTTGACGCTATTTCAGCATCTAGAAAACCACCACACATTGTCGTAAATGAATACACTAGTAGAGAGAGAAAGAGTTTTACAATAACATGATTGATATTTGGGGAAGACCTCTGAAACCCAAACCCGATGACACTGCGACGGGTGATATAAAAAAAAAATTAGAGATGAAATAGCTGAAACGTTAAACTTAACAAGCGTTGAACCGAACGAAATAGTTGTATTTCAAGACAAACAGGGTAAATTGAAAAGCAGTGATGTGTCGTTGGATGATATATTGGTTAAACAACGAAACGCAATCGAGGATACCGTTGTGTTATTTTCCGATCAGGGTAAATTGAAAACCAGTGATGTGTCATTGGATGACATTTTGAAACGACAACACGACGCCGCTGAAAACTCTATTGCGCTATATTCCAACAGTGGACGACTTAAACCAGGCGCACTTGTGTCTACGATCACCGACGCGATTGCTACCCACGGCAACGAGATTGCCGCCCACGGCCGTGAGCTGGATGATCATATACGAGGTTATAATAGTTTTCGCAAAAATGTCGTACATAAATTCTTTGGAACCCCACTTGTGGTTGGCATGACTCTCGCTGAAATTAAAAACTATCTATCGCTATTCTTTTTTAACAAGAACGCGGGAAGGATGATGAATGAAAATGAAATCAAGGCAAATTATCTCGATATTTCTAAACTAATATAAAATCCTGAAAAGGTAAGGATTTTGCACCAGCGCATTAAAAATATCGTGTATACGGTCAATCATGGAATCAAGGATTGGACAATAAACGATCCTTTTATAATAACCGTCGATCTCTTGGGGTATGGGGAGGAGGAGGAGGAAGCGAAGGTTGATGGTATCTATAGGTTAACGTGGGCCTCTATCGATCAATTTAATCTGATTGCGGGCGGTAAAAAGTACACTGGTGGCGTCGCGACGTTCATTATCGAGACTGGCATAACACCAGAATTTCACTTCGTCGCGGTTGATAGCTCCACCATTATATCAAAAATAGCCTGGTGTATAGAACTCGTAGATCATTTTTCCGGCTGAAGTACTAGCAATTCCCGCTAACGATGGCAAATAATTGAAAACACTAGTGTTTTTAAATAAAAATGATTTCATCAACGCAATGTCGCTATTATCAGGTCAGAGAATTTCAGACTAGACTCAAAACCCTCGCCGAGGAGTATCAAATAAAAATAAAACAATACCGACGAAGAATTACCGCAATTGATATTACTATGTACTCGGTGTCAAGCGTTCTCGCTGGCGCCGGAATAATACTTGCATCGGTTACAATGATTGCTCCGGTCGTAGTTCCAATTTGCATTTCTGCGGCGGCTACAATCGCGGGTATATCAACCGGGATAACAAAAAAGATATCATCATGCAGCCAGAGTAAACTGCAGGATTACTTAGTTCAATTTCATATTGTATCAACCGCATACTCGCAATTATCCTTGATGATATCGTCGTCACTTGATAATACGATTATATCAGATAGTGAGTTCTCAGCTATGGCCAGTATTTATGACTCCGCGATATCAAAATTAGAGCGACAACAACAGTATAATAACAATGACAACACCGATGGAATTAGAAAACACGAACCCGAAAACCAGAATGATCTCAATAACCTCAACGATATCAGATAGTGAGTTCTCAGTGATGGTCAGTATTTACGATTCCGCGATATCAAAATTAGAAATAAATCATGAGTATAATAACAATGACAACACCGATGGAATTACTTCAACAAATAGTGGAGAACACGAACCCAGTACAAACAAGCATGATATCAATAACATCAACGAATCCTGAATTCAGTGTGAATTTCCCTAGCCCAGTCTCCGTGAAGGAGATAGCGCTAGCAAAACTACGAGTGTATCACAGTTGGCCTAATATCAGATCAAAATCATTTGGTGGTCAACAACCGAATAATTCACTGGTGTTCTCGTATAAGAATAAAGACGACGGTACCCCAGACTGGAACGTTGTTTCGATACCAACAGGGTCATACCAAATCGAACAAATCAATAATGAATTCGCGCGTAGAATAAAATCGATTACTGGAAAAGAATCGAAAATCGCTATAACGGTTCATGAGCCGACGCTATCATCCGCAATTGAGATCAGCACAGAAGGATACGTCGTAGATATCTATCAGAGTTCTATTAGAACCGTACTAGGATGGCCTGAATTACCACCAGGGGGGAAAACCGTTGATTTACCAGAACCACAAAAAACTGATTATATCACCGACGTGATAAAACCTGATAATCCAATGAGGAGTTATAAAGATCACAGAATTTCTATAGATTTTTTTTGGTATCGAATACCGATCAACTGGAAACGAGAAGCCAGGGGAGAGAATAGAGGGACATCATTTTGTTGACGAACCTGAAATCATTAAAAATTTCACAGCAATGAATAATGATTTTTCGCTGTTGTTAATATCTCTTAAATCCGGCTCTCTCACCCGAGATGAATTTATCAGCGTCGTAGAAACATGCAACAAAATTATCGACGATATGGAAACATTTAATCTGAAAATCATTCAAGATATATTAGATGACGATAATCCCCTATCGAGAACAAGATTTGCAGAAAAATATAAAATTCCCGTGAAGGATATTCCGACATTCAAACTACCTGGATATAACGTTCCGGAACTAAAAAAACTTCTCAGCGACACCATCGATGTTGGTTTTAAAATAATTCATGATGCATGGAAAAAACAGCATCACAGGAAATAAAAATCCTCAAACATAATAATGATCCAGATGGTGGTGGCAGGCAATTTAGTATGCGATGTTATCGAAGGAAGCTATCAAATTAATCTCGAACGATCAAATCAAGCTCAGCAAGGATATATTCTTTATTCGTTTGCACCAACAGCCCCTCCAGGATTTTTAATAATTGAGTCTCCGGTTAATCCAGTCTATATGCGGTGTCATAATGATTCATTAACCAGAATTAATTTCAAACTCACAGATCAGTCGAATAATCTAATTGATCTACAAGAGGAGGTGATAGCGATTAGTCTGTTTGTGAAGTCCTAAAAACTCGATCAAATATTCGGTTGAACTCATAAAAGAATTATTAACCTGTAGCAGCAGAGAGGGCGAAAGACAACGACGCTGGCGTAGACAAGGAAGCGTTGGTTGTCGACGCTTTTTTTACGATTCGACGCTTTTTTGCGATTCGACGCTTGTGAGGTTCGCCCTCTCTGCTCAAACTCACAGACCAATCTAATAATCTAATTGATCTACAAGAAGAGGTGTTAGAGATTAGTCTGTTTGTGAAATCCTAAAAGGATTTTCATCGTAAAAGAATTATTAACCCATAGCAGCAGAGAGGGCGAATGAAAACGACGCTGGCGTAGACGAGGAAGCGTTGGTTGTCGACGCTTTTTACGATTCGACGCTTTTCTTTGGTTTGTGCGTTGGCTGTCGACGCTTTTTTTACGATTCGACGCTTGTGAGGTTCGCCCTCTCTGCTGCTCAAACATACAAAACACCAACGATCCTTTTCAGGGCCAGTCAAATTATTTTGAAAAAAAAATTCATTTCAATTGCATAATTCAATGAAAACTCAAAAGTCCTTTTTTTTCTTTTTTTTTTTAATCCATGATGTACGTGTGAATGAATGAATATGTGAGTGCAGTTTCTTATTCTATAAAATCAAAACCAAGAGAGTCGTTTTTTCTCTCTGGTGTATTCTGGTACAAACGTTACAATTCAATATCACAACATAACATAACACAATACCACTTTAAAAAGTTCATAGGTTTCTTCTGTTCACTCTTTCTGTTTCTTTAATTTCTTTCCTGTCTCATATTTTTCTTTATCTTCTTCCGCTTCATTTTCGTTTCGTCTCCTTTTCTTGTCTTTGTGAACGTGTCGGGGTTCCTCATTGGGGGAGATTACATCTTCCTCGTCCTCCTGTTCAGAATTCATCTCCCTCTCCTCCTTCTGCTCCTGCAGTTTGGAGACCAATGTCCTTTCTCTTTACAATGATAACAGATATCTTGACTTTTGTCTCTATTGGTACCTTTTGGGTTTTTTTTCCACGATCTTGACATTCTGTAGCCCAATATCCTTTCTTCTTATATATAGCAAGTATCTTGACTTTTATCTCGAAAAAAGGGAGAGTAGTCCGTCGGCTTGTCTGAAGAAAACTTTCGTATGATACTTCGCAAAGCGCTCATCAGAAGTTCAACTTATGTAGGTTCTGCCATCGTTCTGGTCAATGTAAGAATAAAATGAATACTGAAAGGTTAGACACAAACCCTTTATATATGCACGATCGGACATGAATATATAGGGTCATGGTCTTTAAAATGTAGTCATTCGACTTTTTGCTGACAAGATGAAAAGACATCATCATGTTGTGGAGAAAGGAGAAGACAGTAAGAGACAGAAACGTAATGTATCACCTAGCATAGTAGCTGAAGACTTGGCTCAAATTCATGCCAGTGATTTTGACGATGACATGAGTGAGGCCGAATCCACACCCATACAATCGACGTCCAAGCAAAGTTCAACCCATTCGAGAGACGGAAAAGCGTACATTTCGAAAATTTAGAACAATGGCTTGCACGTATGCAGCAAGGTTGAAAGATTTCAAGTCCAATGTACCTTTGGAGAATACAAAAGGTTTCCTTAGCGAGGTGTGGGATTCTGTGTTAACTACACTGAAACAGCAATGTCAAGCCAAAGAAGACGATCGATTGAGACTTTTTATTCATCACGATAATTTGAGGTCTCCCGTTTGGATTGAGTTCAGTAGTCCATCAAAATTAACACCTTCCAAAGACATCGACAAAATTCAACATGTGCAACAATCCAACGACAAGTTTCACATCACCGATGGAAAAACTACACTGTTCATGACCCATGTGTCTCTTCCTCAGGGGACTGGACAATGCAAAAACTTAAAGTGTTATTGGTGGACTTCGACCCCGATAACATGCACACCGAACAACGAGAAGCTTTCCACGCTTGGTACCAGACTCAAACCTCGGACCTCTTTGATTTTCAAGAAGAAATGTTAAAGTACTGTCGATCTGACGTGGACATTTTACGACGTTGCTGTGGAAAAGTTCGAAAATTATTCATGGAACACGGAGGGATTCATCCTTTGAAAGAAGCTTGTACCATCGCCAAAACATGTTCCTTAATGTACAGAAAACGATTCATGCCTGAACATACTCTAGCTGTCATCATCCCTCAAACGACGAATTTTGTCAAACGTAAAAAATCGGTCCATGCCTTACGCTGGCTACATTACTTGTGCGACAAGGAAGACAAATGGAAACAACAAGCTCGCAACGGAGGAGACAAAAAGACCATCGGAACGTATTTGGTGGATGGCTGGGACTTAGAAAACCCTCAGATCGTGTACGAGTTTAACGGATGCTTATTTCACGGATGTCCCATGTGCTACCCTCAACGTGACACCAAAAATCAGTTTTTACAACGGACCATGGAAGATTTGTACCAGACAACTTGTCAGCGATGTTTGAAGTTAGAACAGTGTCACAGAATTAGGCGAAAATTAAATTTATTTCTTCTTGAATTACAAACTAATTTCACCATTTTATTTTGTTTCATCGTACATGCGTTACCTGGGGTGAATAAATGTTTTTCAAGGTAAGCGACGTGTAACGATTTGCATATGCCTGACTACGAATCACTTGAAGTCAGGAACATTAGAATCACGGGGTGCACGGGAATTTTGCCGTGAATTCTGCTCACCTATTTGGGATATATAAGGCAGAATATTTCTGATAACATTACGAGTCCAAAAGTATCTTATCAAAGGAGAAATAGCTCGTCATTCTTTCTCCAGCCAAAGGGGTGAGTGTTAAATTTATATTTCGTTTTATTGTGAATTTTATTCAGTTTATCATTTCATGTAATGCTGCCTTTATTACAATGCAGATTTAAACCGTTGAATATTTGGAATTACTAGGCACTATTAGACTTTAAATGCAATAGCGTAATCTAAGTTTTAGATTGTTTTAGAAACAACTATTATTAGTTTAGTTTCTTTATTGTAGCTGAAATTGTTGCTGATTTGTAGCTGAACGTCTCCGAATTGTAGCTGAACGTCTCTGAATGTCTCTGAATTGTAGCTGAATGTGATTGATTGTGCCGTGATTATGCTGTTTAATTGTGCAATCAAATTGAGGTATCTGAAGGTCTGTCTGTCGGATTGTCTATCCGTCTACATCTGTCGAGAAGTGTAAATATCCGGAAATCTAGAAGTATAAATATCCGAGTGTTGGAGCTGTCTAGAGGTGTAAACGTACGGGGTAGCATCTAAGTATTTGGGGACCGATGGTTATAGTAGGTGCTGAACGATGTCTGTACGTATAACTGTGGTGGATCCGTGAAGGGAAAACGGCCGATAAATGTATTGGTCAACCCTAGGTATTCGGAGAAGCTGGGCGGCGATTAAACAGTTGGTGAATCGTACGGTTGTACAGGGTCGAGACACATGTGTGTGTTGCAATTGTAGTTACAATTGAATACATTGTTATATTTACATATAGTTACTTCGAATCACAGTAGTATTTCAAGGGATTACATGAATCTCAATAAAAGTTAGCAACTTGATAAAATACATGTAGATATTTGTACTAGTAGTCGCAATCCATACGTGCGATAGTATAGTTTGATGTTTGTATTTGTTATCGCAATTTATACTTGCGTTACCACAACTTTTGTAAAGGTTCCATTTTATGTGAAACATTTGTGTAGTCCAGGAAATTCCTTGGATCTGGGTTTAGTCCAGGAGATTCCTTGGATCTGTGTTTATTGTGTATTAATATTTAATTTATTCATGTATTGTGAACGGTTGTGGCGTGTACTAAATTTACATTATCTTTCACATATTGTGTTTGTGTTGTTCATTTAATCCACCATCCACTCGGTAACAATTCTGTTACAAACAGCAAGGATACCAGGTAGTGGAAATGTGGAAACACGAGTACGATCAGCGCTTAAAAACCGATCCCGAGTTTCAACGCATCGTAGAAAGTTACAAGTTGGTGGACCCCCTTAATCCCCGGTATAGTTTGTACGGAGGACGAACGAATGCCACCTATTTGCTGTAACAAGTGGACGATTAGAAAAGAGAAGAAATCAAATACTTGGAACGTGTGTTCGCTGTATCCTTACGTCTGCAAACATTGTCACTTTCCCGTAGGGCACCCATAATTGATTACAGAACACATTGACTTGGACCACATACCAGTACGAAGGATTGATCAAGTGCAATGTCATGCCTCCCACTGACTTGTACCATCCCGTTTTACCTCAGCATTGCCAAGGAAAACTGATGTTTCCTTTGTGTCGAACTTGTGCCGAAAGATGCAACCAAGACCGACCTTGTCAGCACAGCCAGGAAGAATGCACCTGCACAGGAACGTGGGTTAGCTTGGAATTGTTTAAAGCTCTGGACCTGGGAAAGCGACTGTTAGAAGTGCACGATATTTCCTACTTTCCCAAAACACAACAATACCACAATAGCGACGAGACACGGAAAGGTATTTTTGCAGACTACGTGGATGCCTTTTTGAAACTAAAACAAGTAGCTAGCGGCTATCCTTCCTGGTGCCTCACCCCCGAAGACCAAAAGATATTCAAAGAAAAATATCGGGAGCAGGAAGGCATCACTTTAGACCACATCGAGAAAAACGAAGGAAGGCGATTGTTTGCCAACGTGATGTTAAATTGTTTGTGGGGTAAAATGGCACAACGACCGACTTTACCCGAGACGGAGTATTTGTCCGAACCTTCCCGCTACTTCCAGATGATTCACGACAAAACCATATACATGAAACACGTGGACGTCAGCCGTGAGGACTTGATATTAGTCAATTACGAAGAAGAACTAGATTTTGTAGAAGCAGACAAATTTGGAAATGTCATCATTGTGGCTTACGTGACAGCGCACGCTCGCTTATAATTGTACGAAGTGTTGGAATTGCTAGGAGATCGTGTGTTGTATTTTGATACGGACAGTTGCATTTACATTTACCGACCAAACCAGTGTAACCCTGCTTTTGATGGAGACCGTTTAGGAGCCTGGACCAATGAACATCCCGACGACAAGAATCTATGCTTTGTAAGTGGTGGTCCTTAAAATTACGGCTACGAATATCGAGACCCACAAGGACAAATGCATACCGATTGTAAAGTGAAAGGATTGACTCTCAATTATCGCACCAGTCGACTGGTGGACTTTAACGTGCTTCAAGAAGCCTTACAGTCTGGACAGGATGAAACTTTTAAAGTGACCACCCACGAACCGCACAAGATTATCCGTTTACCCACACACCAAATCATCAGCCGACCTTTGGAAAAAGTCTATCAAATCGTGTACCAAAAAAGAGTACGACTACCCAATAACTTCACTCTACCGTACGGTAACGTAGAGATTGGGCGGCATATAAAAAGGGAAATTGTCCAAGACCAATAGTTCATTTGTAACTACAACGACCAATCGAAAGAAGATGAATCCATATAAACACGCATCATTCAAATTTGGGAATTCTCAAGTGCTAAACCTTGCAATTTTAGTGATGCCAGACACTGTGACCTTAACGATTCAGCAGGATATCGTGGGAACATTACTGTGACTACTACCCCTATATCTACCATGGAAAGTGATGCTGTGCGTGTTAAACGTGAGGGATGCGAAAGCGGTGCCACACGTTATCGTGGACTCCTAGAAATTTCGCCTTACCTGCATCGAACTGAAGTGAGGGGAGTCGAATATTCGTTCCCTACGAGCGTGCCTGAATACTGTCACTTTAATGAGTCGGTTCTAAAACTTCAAAGATAAATGGCCAAAATATATGTCTGGACCAACTCCTGAAGAATTAGCCAGAGCCGGATCTTTCTACTTGGGCGAAGGGGATAAAGTCAAGTATTTCAGTTGTGGTGTGTCAATTTACGAGTGGTAACAGAAAGATTCCTCTTAACTGGAACAATCTCGATGGTCTCCGAATTGCCAATACCTACTTTTAGTGGGACCTAGTGGTTGATAGTGACAATAATGGTCCATGTATTTTAACAAACGGGTTTAGGTTGAAGACAAACCTAGAGCAATATATATAAACCCTCTATAAAACATAATATTCAAGGATTACCACACGAAATGCAAGAGAAGATCTACAAGGACGTTTGGCAGGGAATTGCTAAAGAAAAATCTCAATTGGTGACTGTTGAACTTTTGTGTCGTGAAATTCACAAGAGGAAAGTAACAAAAATCAAGCAACGTGTCAGACTGCTCTGGATCAAGTCTACCTTCCACAGATTCGAATTTAGTTCGTTTACAAATGAAGATTTTTTTGATCATTCTTGACCGTTACCCTGAATGGCAGTGGGACGAAATTAAACGTTATATGAATCACTTTCGCTTTTGGATAAGATTTTAAATCATTCTGTGCAGAATATACATTTATGCTCTTCGACATCAAAAGTATAAAGAGAACGACCATGCAACAATCATTATCACTTGTGATCAAACGGATTCCGTGGAAGGATATCAATGAGAATATTCACACGGTGAAGGATCACAGAAACGTATTACAGGAAATGTGTCCCAATAAATGGGGTCGACGTGTAGTGTGTGCTTTAGTGACTTGCTTTATGGGATTTCGTTTACCTGTCGATTCGTTGTGGACGCTTTACGAACACAACCTACATAAAAGACAGTATGTTGACTCATTTAAATGTCCACGAGAGACTCATTCTGTTAAAAGCTTTACGCTTTCATCGGGATACGTCTCGACCTCTACGGGAAAAAAAGATTTGTCAACTTTAACGAACGGAAGTGGTGTTCGATGATGTGTGTGCAGCTTGTGATTTACACCCTCATTGGAGAGATGTACGTGACTGGAACAAATCCGTAAAATTCGTAAAATCCATCGTCGAGTGAAAAAAGTCACTTTTAAACCTGTGTTAGTGACAGTTCCAGAAGAAGAAAAAGAATCTGTCACCGAGGACAATCAGTCTGTTCAAGACAGGACGGTCATGGACATTCCCCAACAAAGGCCCTTCCGAGAGGACACCTATGTGATTATACCCCATGTAGAGACTCTAAGATCATTACACACTACCTCTAGGACACCTTCGTTTCCCAAACAATGCTGTACAGTGACTTGTTTATGTGCCACATTGATAGTTTCCATGTGTATTTTATTTCTGTACTTATTAATTTGGCTTTTATGTATTTTTGTCTTTGGTGTTGTTTCAATTTAAACATACATTGAAATAAACGTGTCATGATAAAAGTATAAAACCTCTTGTCTTGTCTGTTTTTGTGTCAATAGAGTCATACCCTACACTACTATGGCTAATTCTACTAGTTCTACTCCTTCCTCTTCGACATTCAAAGTCATTGACGAACACTTCGATCATGCTAGTTGGGAAGCCTTGTATCTTCGTCATCCTTATAACATGTTAAATGCTGGACCGAGCGGTTCAGGAAAAACCGAATTTGTCAAACGTTTGATCGAACATAAACATCATTTCATCGATCGTTCACCTCAACGCATCGTGTGGTGTTACAAAGAGTGGCAATCGGCATACAGCTTCTTGCAAGAAAGTCAAGGTGATTCCATTGTGTTTGTGGAATGCATTCCAAGAGATGGGATAGTGTCTGACCCTAGTCAAATTCATTTGGTCATTTTTGAGGACAAGTTAGGAGAAGACGAAGAAGAAATTAAACTGTGGTTTACGCGTTAAGGTCATCATCGTAATGCCAGTGTCATTTATATTACACACAATTTATTTCAACAAAGTAAAGCTCATCGTACCATTAGTCTCAATGCTCATTACGTAGTCTTGTTTAAAAGTCCTCGAGATAAATCCCAAGTGCTAGTCTTAGCCAAACAGTTAGGAACACCATGGCTGACTCATGCGTACGACGATGCCACTCAAACGCCACACGTCTATTTACTCGCGGACTTAAAACCCACCACTACTTGCGACTTCGTACCCATTTGTTTCACGACGGTGTCAAGATGGAGGACCTTTCGTGAACACGTCCTCGTCGTCGACATAACAATATGAACAATTAAAAAATCTAAAAACACCTCGGTTTTTTTGACTTTGTCTCATACATCGTCAACATGACGTGCCTTCAGTCTCATCTTCCCATCAAATTGATTCGTGCCTTGTACGGTATCAGTCGAGAAACAAATCCACAAATCCGTACTAACGTCTTAGAAGCCGTTCTCAAAGAAGTATCAGGAAGGTTTACGGTGACAGCACGTCAAATACTGCAAGGTATCATTCACATTCCACATCAAAGCAAACGCTTTTATGAAACAATGTAGCCTTGACACAACTGGCCGATACTCGCATCGACACTCAAATCAAAAAGCAAATCATATTGAAACCCAGAGGTAGTGGTTCTCTAGGAGGTGTCATCATTCGTTCCCATTTAAAATGGGATCCCAATGCTCCCAAAGTTCACACCTTGAAAAAAAAATAAAACGAACCCCTAAGAAAAAGGACAATGGTGTCAAGACCAAAACACATTAAAAGAAAAGTCCACAGAAAAAATCTGTCACTCGCAAAAGAGGCACATCGGCCACGACACAACCTTACCTTCGTAAATCAGGACCTGCAGCACCAGTATCTGCGTTTATAGTAGCCTCAGGTGCTTCTACTTCTCCGTTGCGGGTGATGCCAGCCAAATCCAATTTGGCACATCTTCTTCCTAATTTGATGAAACATTGAATATCTGCGTGTCCCAAAATGTCTTCTCCACCGGTGACACCCTCGTCCACATTAGCGGCAGTAGCAGGTGCTCACAAAGTACCTGCCTCCAAAGTCAAAGTCCAAGAAAGATCTGGCATGTTAAAGAGTTTACTGGATTTGTCCAAACGAGAACTGTCCCAATTTAGTCCATTGCGACCCCTTCACGACGTGTGTTACCTGTTATGAAGTTGATACGACGCCAATAAAAGCAGTGGCGTCGCATTCCAGTATATAAATAATTTGAGGACAACAACGGGAATCGGTATTTTCTGTGCTACTGCTGAACTGTCCAATGATGTCTCCTCAAAAACGTACACAACACAACCCTCGGTTTCCTGCTGTCTAAAGAGGACATCCCACAAAAAGCTTAAAAACCAAAAATCGAAACGTTCTTCGTCAAAGGGTCCAAAAGAAAATACCCGTTTGCCAAAAGAAAAAGATGTTGGTGCAAAGCGGAGGTATTTTAATTCATCCTCTTTTAAGAGACCGAGTGATGCCAGTTATAAATCAAATGATGGCCCAACAAACAAAAGATAAAAGGGTGTGAGCAGCAGAGAGGGTGAACCCTACAACCTTATAGAGGCGTCGATTCGATGATCTGAGGCTTCTACCAAATAGTAAAAAATGACGTCTATTCGATAAAATAAGATTTCCTTATATACGCCAAACGTCGTTGTCATCCAGCCACTCTGCTGCTACAAGTAAATAATTTTTTTACGAGTTTAACCGAATATTTGATCCAGTCTTTAGGACGAAAATCATTTATGATTTCACAAACAAACTAATCGCTAACACTTCATCTTGTAGATCAATTAAATTATTTGACTGGTCGGTGAGTAGGAAATTAATTCTCGTTAACGAATTATTATGGCATCGCATGTAGACAGGATTAATTGGATTTTCAATAATTAGGAATCCTGGAGGAGCTGTTGGTGCAAACGAATAAAGAATATATCCCTGCTTGATTTGATTGCTCTAGATTAATTTGATAGCTTCCTTCGATAACATCACATACTAAATTGAGAGCAATCACTGAAGATATATTCACATTGTTCGGTGCAATATGCCTTCCACCGCCATCTGGATCATTATTATACTTGAGGATAGTTGAATCTGGTTTTTGTAGCGCCTTGATATCGGTTTTAACAATTTTTGCTAGTTCATCAGCGTTGTATTTGGGAAACTTGAAATTACGCAGATTGTCTTCTGTGATATTGTAATCGGTTAGGAATCGTTGTTTATTGTCGCTGTTGTCATTAATTATTGTCTGAATAATTAGTTCATAGATATATTCCATGTCAGATATAAGTTGATTTATTATTTCAACGTGTTTTTGCGATTTTGTTTGCCGTAGTTGTTCTAGTTGTGTTTCATATAATTGTTTAATTTCATTAAAATAACCACGGACGTCAGTTAGCGTAAATGAAATAGTAACAGATGAGTCGGCTGTTCTTTTAATGATAAAATCCCATTGCAATGTGTCTTTGTTGGTAAATATAAATCTATCGCCGATTCTTCCTTTTCTTATATCAGATAAATTATCTCGATAACTGGGATTGATTTCATGATATGATTTTACGTCCGTGGTTAAGTTGGCGGTGGATTTCTCCGGTTGTTTTTCAGGCCATCCTAACACTGTTCTTAACGAGCTGTTATAGAAATCTACAATGTATCCCTCTGTGCTTATTTCGATCGACGACGAGAGCGTCGGTTCATGAAGTTTAATAGCTATTTTTGATTTTTTTCCAGTGATTGATTTTATTCTACGTTGAATTTCAGCATCGATTTGCTCAATTTGGTACGACCCAGTTGGTAACGAAACAGTTTCCCACGCTGGAGTGCCATCGGGTTTATTCTTATACGAGAACACCAGTGCGTTATTGGGTTGCTGACCGCCAAATGCAACAGATCTGATATTAGGCCAGCTATGATACACTCGTAATTTTGCCAGCGCGATCTCACGCACTGGAATCGGAGAAGGAAAGTTCACACTAAATTCAGGGTTCGTTGATGTTATTGATATCATGCTTGTTCGTATCGGAGTGGTATTCTCCGCGATTCGTTGAAGCAGTTGCAATTCGTTGAATTGTAGTGACATTATTGTTAACGCTGTCTTCAATTTCCAATTTCAACATCGCGGAGTTATACAACTGGGTCATCGTGGAAAATTCAACATCGGATATGAACGAATTATCTATCGACAGCGAGATCAACTCGGATAATTTCGAGTACGCGTCAAATACCACCCTGCACCGAGCTGTATAATCACTGAGTTTCTTCTGAGAACACGATGATAACTTTTTAGTTATCGCGGTGGCGACTGCCACGATTGTTGTTGCCGCGGAGATAGCAATTGGAACTGCAATCGGAGCCATCATGGTCACCGTCGACATAATAACCCCAGCGCTGGCCATCACACTTTTTCATTTTTTCACGATAGCGCTCAGAAAGTGATTTCAAGTTCGCGGAAAATTCTTTCACGGTGTCAAATCGATATTGCGACGACGATGACAGTGTCATTGACGAAGTCGTTGTTGGTATTTTAAACCTGATAGTGTTTTCAATTATCCTATTATTGACCTGGTTTTAGGACCGGACGCGGGGATACCGTATAAAAATTCTATTATCCAGGGTAGCGACTCCCTAATTACAGACTCGTCGGAATTGTTTATAGTAATCGTAAGCGGGATTGGTATAGAGGGTGGAGGTTTTGTTATTTTCTTTAAAATATATGTCAGCGTGTTAACACCTCTGATTCCTGTGTTGCTGAATTCCAAATCAAAATTATTGCGATGTATTATTGTAAGTCGATAGCAGCCTGGTACACCAGTATGTCTATGGCCGACACGAAGATAATTTTCATTTCCTCGGATCCAATCAAAGGTCCCACTATCAACCGTATACACGATGTTATTAACGGCGCTTACACTATGTGAAATTTTTACTTTATCGATAACCGCTTTAATTTCAGCGAGGGTCGGACCTGTCAGTGTGGTTTCAGACACAGGTGTTCTCCCTAAAAATTTATCCACGATGGTATTAAGTGTTGTTTGTCTCACCATAAACATATTAATATCTTTGAGAGTCATCGTAGATGTAGCTGGGACACCAAAGAAACTATTAGCAATGTAGACATTGTGAGTATGCTTGCCGATAAACTCGCTAATTTCAGCGAGAGTCATGCCTGACACAAGCGGGTTTCGAAAGAACTTACCAACAATGTCGTTAGTGGGTTTTTGATCTTCTTTTAGTTTAGAAATATCGTTATAAATCTCGAGATAATTTGCCTTGATATCGGCGGAAGTCATCATCTTCCCATCTCTCTTGAAAAAAAGTTCAGACAAAAGTGTCTCGAATCCAAACTGGAGTTTAAAATAATTTTCGAGGTTAGAAAGTTTTATCGTGATATTTTGGAGTGTAATGCCCTCGAAGAACTTATTAGCTACGTCGCTGCTGATCTTTTGTCTGTCAAGCGCGAGCTTAATTTCCACGAGAGTCATGTCTGCCACAAGCGGGGTTCCAAAAAACTTAACAATGACGTCGTTAATGGGTTTTTGTACCCGCTCAAGATTTTCTATTAGTTTAGAAATATCTGTGTAAATATCGAGATAATTTGCCTTGATTTCATCTTCATTCATCATCCTCCCCGCGTTCTTGTTAAAAAAGAATAGCGATAGATAGTTTTTAATTTCAGCGAGAGTCATGCCAACCACAAGCGGGGTTCCAAAGAATTTATGTACGACATTTTTGCGAAAACTATTATAACCTCGTATAAGATCATTCAGCTCACGTTCATTGGTCACAATCGCGTCGGTGATCGTAGACACAAGTGCGCCTGGTTTAAGTTGACCACCGTTGGAATACAGCGCAATAGAGTTTTCAGCGGAGTCGTGTTGCCGTTTTAAAATGTCATCCAATGACACATTACTGCTTTTTAATTTACCCTGGCGATCTTGAAATACAACTATTTCGTTCGGGTCAACACTTGCTAAATTTAACGTCTCAGCGATTTCATCTTCAATTAGTTTTTTTTACATCCTCGATAGAACCCGCAGATGTTTCCGCGGTGGGTTTCGACATTGACAGAGATTGTCCCCAAATATTAATCATTATTGTAAAGACTCTAGTATTTTCAATTTATTGATTCTCTAAAATTACCTTGTAATTTCCCACTCGTGTATTTATTTACAACCAGATGAGGTGGTTTCTGTGACGATGAAATCTCCGCGAGGACATTTAATACTTCACGGCCGCATATCGGTGGATCATTTAATTGTTGTGGTGGCAGCGTAGAATAAAAGATCGGAAACTCTTTGAGTTTCATCGAAGAATTTATATACCGCATAAACTCACTTGGCGGAGCTAACCCATATGAATCGAAATAGACAATTCCACGTGGATCAATCGCGTATGCAACCCAGTGAGTTCCCGATCCGCTGCTGTTATCAAGATTGATGATACCGGTTTCGACGCGTTTAGGATTTTTCGGTAATTGATCTCTCATAAAAACCCCTCTGAAGTTTTTTATCGCTAGTTTTTTAGCAGCATCAATTAAATCAAAATTGGACATGGGAACCATAGGTTCCTCAGTCATAGACTCCTCAACAATTGGGTTTTCAACTAATAAACCGTTCCTGGTATTCTTAGACCTGATCCGTTCACGGATCTCCCGCTGTACCATGAATACGGGGCTCCTGGTAGTCTTAGACCCTTTCCCTTTTTTTATATCCTTTCCCAGTTGCCTTTTTCAACGCCATCCCTGCCGCGGTCCCAACGGCTCCCAACGCCGCCGCTTTCGCCACTGCTGGGGCAGCCGCTGCAATCAATGCTGGTATTGCAGCTAACAATGGAAATATACCACCTGATTTTATCATGTTCGCGACTGCAGCCTTTGAAAATACAATTTGAACCCCTTTCTTATTCTTTAGCGCATCATTGAAATGTTTTATTTGACGATCCGTCAGTGATATTTTATGTGTACCGCCGGACATCTGCGCTGGTTTTAACGTTATTGTTGTTTCACATTCTTTAGCGGATTTTGATCGCAATTTCTTGACTTGACAATCAGTCAGCTTGACACTAACAACACTATATGTCATTTTATTGTAAAACACATTTATGCTTTCAATTGATCTAATTGGAAACTCTTCAAGTTTCATTTACATATTTTTGGAAAAATCCGAAGGATTTTCAATCATAGATTTTCCACTGGTGCATCAACAATTCTCATTCGTCCACCAACCCCTTCTAACAACATTGATTTATCACTGAGAATGACAGCAATCGCTCTATAATTAACGCCACCAGGAGCTATACGAGCTCTGAAGTGTATATCAACGACGGATTGCCTTGTTAAATCAAGATGTTCCAGCGAAAAGTAATACATCAGATAGAGGCTTTTAAAATCAAGTTGCGATATTTGTAAACCAGTATCAACGTTTTGATCACGACCCATATATGACAGCATCCGATGATACACACTTGCTATGTGGTTAGTGTCGTAATCAAGCTGTATATCCTCGGTTGGTTCTTGTTGTCCGTTTATTCTCAGCGAAACCTCCTTGACTCCTAACTGATCAAATATCATATGACTGCGTTCTTGGGAGCCTGATCGATTCTGATTCTGCAGCGCTATAAATATATGACGTGGAGCTGAAACGCCTTGTTTTGATGCCAAGTGCCATGTAAATGTATCAGCAACATTATCCAGTTTGATGTCAGTTGTTGTTGTTAGCCAACTTATCAATGATTCGCCACCTGTGTCCATAAATGAAAGTAGCCGCTCTTCCGTGGTAATTGATGGGGTCATTACTGGCATCCACAATACTATTTTACTCAAACAACTTTACGATCAGTGGCACCAGTACGCCAAATTGCATCATTGTCATTGCCTTTTCGCACTAACGCGATTGTGTGTTTGGCTCCATAAATAACTTTTCTGACATTTCTGCAGAATCCAAATATGTGATGGAGTGGAATCGCACATGAAAAATATCGCTGCTGTCCTTGCAATGCTCCTTTTCGTGTTGCAAATCCTAAATTGAAATTACCATTAACGCCTCCGAGAATATCAAACGCAGCTCCTGGTCTAGCTCGACGTTCTGGATTAGCTGATTCTTGTTGATTTCCTTCTGCAGTATCTTGTGCTGTCAACACTTTAATGTATTGAAGGTGGTCAGCGTTATCAGTAGTATCCTTTGCAAACATCATAGACGGACCAGCCGATCTTGTATAATCAGCAGAATATCTTGCTAACCCGATTATTGTTGTTGCTACATCAACCTCGCGGTCTATTGATTCAATTTCTTTTCCATCAATGAGATATCTTGCACTTTCAAATAACGCCATTATGCCATTATTAACAAAACCAACTCGGATATTTGAATCATTTGCATATGGGGTATCAGCTGCAACATTTGTTACGAGTTTTCCCTCGATTTCAATAAATGCTTCACATGGCAAAAAGTATTTACTGGTATCTTGAACTTGTAGTTCAATTCGCGATCGTAGGTCGGGTTGTATTGCATGATAGGAATAGTATTGATAATCGCGGACGGAATCGTCTTTGCGCACTGGGGCTTCCATATCAAGAGTGGGATCAGCTGTTCGTTTAAACATTGTTATTATTATTTAGTGCTTTCAATTGTGAAACTCGAAGAGTTTAACGCTAGCGTTTAAACTCTTTATAATCATCGTCGTTGAAAATTCTTCGAATTTCGTTTTCGTTTCAAACCACTTCCTGCTATCGCGTTCATGATAGCGCTAACTGTTACCGGTGGCGACGGAGTCACCGAAGCAGCCAACGACGCTAGTTTTTCATCTACTGCGTTATTTATAATTTTACTAACACTTTCAGGCATTTCCGCTGTAGACGGTAACGGTTTCTTTTTTCGTCTCACTAATGATGTTATTTTATTCTTCGCAGCTGAAAACGCTTTTTTGGCGAGATCTCCAACAGCACCAATACCCTTATCACGAATAACATCAATGGCTTTCATTGATAATTGTTTAGCTAACGGCGCCACCTTGGGAGCCATTCTTGTAAATAACCCTGCAATGGTATTGCAGAAACCGTCTCCGTAATATGTTCTATAAACAGGCAATCGTGAGTTCACCACGTAGACGCTTACGGGTTTATCATGGTTGTAGTGTATAATCATCTTGTTATAAAACTAGTAATTTTTCAATTAGTGATCAATCGCTAGCGTCCATAGGATTTTCATCATAACGTAGGGCGTCTCTGTGATTTTCAACTAATTCAGCAATGAGTTCTCGATATACATCAATGTCCATGATACCGCCGGCAAATAATCGTCTACAGATATCAGCGGCCTCATTAATTATTTCCGGTGAGGTGTTTCCGGCTCGCTTCCCCCCGATGAGAACCTCCAGTCGTGATATATCACTTAGGATGTTACCGGGACAACTACGAAACGTCAAGACGTTTTGACCACTACCTGAAATTACTGGCGATTTAGAAAATCCCTCCCCACTACTATAATCAGGTGCTTCCCACAGTTTTTCTGAATCCGTACTTTGTAAATAACTAAAAAGATCATCATCATCTCGATCAGATGGTTCAGGCGAAGGT
This sequence comes from Unio delphinus, assembly GCA_029339505.1. NCBI lineage: Eukaryota > Metazoa > Mollusca > Bivalvia > Unionida > Unionidae > Unio > Unio delphinus. The sequence continues at coordinate 4,868,934 of JAQISU010000240.1, forward strand.
CCAAGCGAAGCTTGGGGTGGTAGTTGTTGTTGAGATTTTTCTTGTTTAGCAGGTGAAAAAGATATTTTTTTTGCAGTTTGTTGTCGCCGTCGCTGCAGTCTTTGTGGTTTTCTTTGTGATTTTTGTTCTTCATATTGTTTATACACTATACCCACCGCATTGATATATTCAATGTATGATGCACTATCTGTCTTAATTTGACTTTTTCAGTTTTAATTTTGTAAAATATATCAGCCCAATGTTGTATACCTCTTACATACTTGTGCTGTTCTGGTTTTAACATTTTTTTTCTGTTTTCATACGTCGTAACAACAAGTGCTGGAAACTCTGCTGCTTCAGTCTTATCAATTTCTGCTAACCCTTCTTCGTTAAATCGCGCGCGTAATTCATCTACTATTTTATCATTGGTCTTTTTCGGACCAGGTGGGTTTTTTTTGTAACAACGCTGATGTCTTTTCAGTTTCCGGTGCTATCTTTTCAAGCACACCAAGAACAGACACTTCTCGTCTCTTGCCTTCCTCAGGAATATCCCTAAATATTTCTCGTTCAGTTGCTGTTTTCACATCGCTGGTCGCCTTAGTTACCGGGGCGAACAGTTGTTCACTTGACACAGAAAAGTCAGTCTGCGCTTGTTGTCGTTGTTGAAGTTTCTCACGAAGTCTGTCTCGAACCGGTATAAACTTTTTAATTGCTGCTAGCCGCTCTCGGGCTAATCTAGTTGTAAGCGATTCACCTACCATATATTGTTTGTGAACTAATTTTTCAAATGTGAAACTATCACAATTAAAAGATGAGTTATTAAATAATGTACCATCAAGCTAACGTATCCATCTCCGACAAGGTTAAACTGTACGATGCTATCCGCGAATGTTTCAGAAATAACATTGCTGGGGTTTTCAAAATTGTAATGTCTGAGAACGGCGATGAACGATTTTTGTTAACGACGCGGCAACAATAACAACTGCGTGAAAATGGAGGCGTCGCGGTGATTACTTGCTACCACTACCAGATCATCCAGTACGCACATAACTGCATAAGCAGGCCCAAAATGCTGAGTATCCTTTCAGGAGAAAATCCCATGTGAGTGTTACAAAAAACGCTAAAAAAAAAAATTATTTTTTAAATTATTTACTGAAAGTCTATCACTCACGTGGTTAAGATACTGGTTTTTCCTCGTTTAACATTTTTTTAAGATCACGAACCTTAGAACTAATTTCAGCTCGTTTTTGATACTCTTGGCCGAGCTTTTGACGTATTGCTTCAACGGTGCTAAATAGCTTTATAAATACATCAATATCGTTACCGTACAAACAAGCATAGATGGACTTTTGAATTCCATTCACGAGTCTGTACATTTTAGGTAAAACATAACGACCCTTACTAGACTGATACTCTATGTCTTCATCTTCCGAGGTAATCTTGTCACAGTCGAGATCTTTAGATAATACTATTCCTCGATCTTTCAAATTTGAAATTTCAGCAATTATAGCATTTACATCTTTGATATCCATTATTTATATTTTTATATAAATATAGTATACTGTATCTCTAATTATTAAAAAAAATTTGGGGTCATTTTTGACCCGTTTTTTGAAGGACAGTATATCTCCACTCGAGTGTTGCGGCAGATTTTAGGCATACATAAATGGACAGTACAATGCCGTATATCTCCACTCGAGTGTTGCGGCAGATTTTAGGCATAACATATACTTAATTAATGGACAGTACAATGCCGTATATCTCCACTCGAGTGTTGCGGCAGATTTTTGGCATACACACACCTAATTAAGGATGGGATTTACGATGTCCCCAAAGCATACATCTCCGGCAGGGAGTCCTACGGTGACAAACATCATCTTAGACCGCCTAGAAGATATGCTTGGGAGGACATTCACAACCATATTCAATGAAACGATGATGGAATTTGTGATGTAATGATGTGGGACGGCACAGGACAGCACAAACATGAAACGACGGGGCGGATTTTCTACGGCCAACCAACCAATCAAAAGCAACCCAATTAAATTAAAAGACAACCACACTTCCGGGTTAATGGCGTTGGTTAGTTTTGATCGGTCGCATTGGCCTTCGAAAGCCCCAGCTTTCTACCTTTCATATGCTATATAAGGTGACTAATACAGCAGCGTTGATTCACGAGTGTGTTATTTTATTTCCTTGAATTACTTATTAATGCTGTTTCAAAACATTTAAAAAAGACAAAATAGTTTAATAAAACACTAAAAAAAAATAATGTAGTTGTTAGATAAAACAGCGTTTTTACTCTGTTATAATTCTCTAGTCAAAATACATTATCGATTAGATCACAAAGAGCTGTATACAGGAATTTTAACCACGCCCACCTACTTCAATGAATGGAAACCACTCGCGATGTACATATGGTTCTTATCGGAAGGATGCATTTGCTTTTATTTCCCCGCGTGGTTTATCCTGCACTCAGTGTAGCCAAGCGACAATAAAACATTTTAGAAATTGCTAAAAAATAAAATTCTACCGAAACTATGTACAGTCACGTGCGCGCCTAGTTAACAGACGACAAATTTCTTTGACGTCATAATACAAGGGAACTTAGTGAGTTGCGGCGGATTTGTCCATGGGGATTTATCTCCCTTGAATAGTTTCAGGTGTATACGAACTTATTTTATGACTATTTTTTTTCGACAGAGCAGTTTTAATTATATTTTCTGCTACTCTTTGTACTGAAGGACTACAAATATCGAAATATCTACTGGCTTCATTTATTGACTGGAATATTTTCTCCTCGTTGGTTTCTGTATCAAATGATTTGACGGATCTCTTTCCAACTGACTTACAAGTCCCTGTCCCGCCCCTTTTTACATTCTGACTTTGTGAGACGGCTTGAAGATTCTCAAGACAATTATCAGTCTTTACGCCATTTACGTGATCAATCACAAGGCCGTCTTCGATTAATCCGTAAAATGCTTCATAGATGGCTCTGTGACAGAGATACTTCTTCCTCCCAGCTGAAAACATCAAATACCCCATATTATTCAGATATCCAGCCGGTTCTTTTAGTCTGCAATTTCTAATAACACCATCACGGGATGCTTCATAATTAACAAGCACTGGGTGAGGTCTGAAATCTTGGCTCATTTGTATAATAATACTATTTGTCTAATTTATTATTTGCTTTAATTATAAGTCTATCAATGTAGTCTTGAGGGTTTTTTATGATTTTGCCCTTGATTTTATCAAGGTCGTTGGGGTCAATGACTGCATTTTTTATTCGTTTGTCATAATAGCGTTTTAGTTACCTGTATCGTTTACTGCCGCAACTGAGACATAATTGTGATTTTCCCCTTACCCCAGCCCCACATTGGAGGCATGGAAGAGGACCAAAACGTCCTCGCAGAACACTTTGTAAATGATGCCCACAGAATTCGCTTCTGCATGATTTGTTACACGGGGTTGTTGATCCAATCATAAGCCACTTGCAGTGATTCATTATACTATATTTTTCTATTTAAATACTTGTTTTAATTATAACATGGAAGAGTTCAAGAGATTATCGAAAATCGAACCTTGGAGAAATACTAAATTCAATCTCGATAGAGTCTCGGATACACCAAAACATCTAATCGGTGACAGAACTATACTAAGTAAAATCAAGGAGTGTTTTAATGAATTCTGCCGAGACGGTGCAGCATACTGTTGGTCGACATTTCGAATCATACACGAGGATGTCAATGTACCTAACATCGATGCTACTATGAACGATGAAAGAGCAGCTGAGATAATTTCACACCTTGGCGAGCCAACGGGGTGGAAATCTAAAAATGGAATTCCAAAGGATTTCAAACAGAAGTATTTTTTCAGAATAAAATTCATTATCGAAGTCGAAGGCAAATGGATTATCAAGGATAAATTTGAACCAATCCTCAAGGATAAAAAAAACAATCACGCTGAGTAGAGATTCCAAACCAGGAATTCTAACTGGAATCGACAAACCATACTACGAGAGATCTTATCCTGTAACAGCAATCGTATATGGGATATACCCGCTAAATGATAAACCCGATATCGCAAAACTAGCTCCTATGAAATATTCTAGTTCACTGAATTGTGTAGCAACACGGGTAATGGAACACTTCACAAATGCATCCCGAGGAAATAAACTAACTGATCTGCGACGTAGGAAAATAACCGAATGGGTCTGACAGTGAAACAGCACGGTGCAAAGATTTCTGATATAGCTAAATTAGAAACATCATTAAGATTCCCTATATCAGTAATGACGATAACCGGAGAAGCTTTATACGAACCGAAATATAACAAAAATGGAGCTCCAATACAAATTATTGATCATAACGAACACGCGTGGACACCTGCAGTAACAATATTTCCACGAGATAGAACCGTGAGATATATCCCCGAGGAATTCGTCGGAGATGTTTTTTATAATGAGAAATTATTCGATGCTATTCATGCGTTGTGTAAAGATGATCCTGTGTCAGTGTGGTTACTTAGAAGTGATGAAGATCCCGAAATAGGATTTGATCAATTTGTAAGACCAAATGGTGAATTATATCGCGTTGAAGAATTAGATAACAGAATGAGAAAAATAGCTAATGATTTTTCACCGGAGAGTTTCCATGAAAAACTACTCACGGATAGTTTTACTATTCCATCAGTGGTAGCTCACTTCGCAAGAGAAAAAAACTCATGGCGTCCAACACGAAGTGATTTTCTCGAGGATGTTAAATTGAGTTGCGTCGAATTTAGTCATGGAGGACTGTGGAATACAAAATACTCACGTGATGGTATGATTTCAATTGATATAGCTGCGTTTTATCCAGGGAGTTTTCTTGGATATGGAGAAGCCGCTGAATACTTTAAACGATTTGGACACCCCACGCATGAAATGACTCGTGTTGCGATTAATGGGCCATTACCTGATTTTGATTTAACCGGATTCGCTCGTGTGATATCATTTGAACTCGCTACAGGGTTACATCCGTGTAGTTATGTTTGGCTTGGTAGACATATATCTGAAAAGGCCTGGATGCCAATAGTGTCACTACGATATATGATTGATTGTGAGATGTTACAATCGTTGATTGTTTCCGAAGCTATTATATGCTTTCGAGCTCAGAAAGAAGTTTGGCTACCACAATCCGATCTAGATCGTATAATTAGCGAACAGCGAAAACAATTTCCAGATGGAAATTCTTCGAATGGAAAATCGGAGATTTTCAATGAAGAACAAATCATGAATTGGTCTAAGAAGTTATTTGAAATTAAAAAAGAACAAGCAAAAGATTTTGGACGAAGAATAATCGGTAAATTTACCCAGGGTGGAAGATACGACAATGCAAAATATTCCTCGCGGTTGATCATAGACGTCGCTGAATACGATTTTATTGTAACGGATTTAACGAAACAGGGAAAATTTGTAAATCGTAAAGACGCTTTTCTATCCAATGGTGAGAAATTGGGTACGGTTGTTACCTATTGTGATGGATATATTAAACAATATACACATCTGAGAAGTTCTATGCTAGCTTATGCTTCTATCAATTTATTTTCGATGATAAATAGATTTCCTAATACCGCAGTTAGAGTAGCCGCTGATTCTATTTATATCCACGAGAAATACAAATCAGATGTAGCTAAATTCACATCCCAGGAGGAAGCGTGGGGACGTTGGCGATTTAAAAAGGAAAAACTACATGAGTATTGTGAATCGGCAGATGTTACCATGGATGAAAAGTACTTAAAGTGTGATAAGATTCAATCAGAATTTTCTAATGCACCACCGGTATCTGATCCAATATGTAGATACAAGACAGTTTATTTAAACGGTTGTGGTGGGTCAGGAAAGACAACTCGTGCAATTGAATTATATCGTCGGTCAAATATGATTGTGTTAACACCGACTCACAGACTCGCCAGAGAGATGATACAGCGAGGGGTAAATGCCTGTACTTATCACAGTTTCTTTCGATGGAAAGGCGATGAATGGACCCCTGATCGAATGGTCGATAAATTCATTCCTGAAATCATAATTTGGGATGAAATATGCACGGTATCGTTGAGAGTATTACAAACATTTCTCGAATGGTTGTTAAACAAAAACACAAAAGTCATCATGTGCGGTGATCACGGCCAACCACCACCATTTGTCGGTGCATCTCCACATGAATGGCTAAAGGGTTTTGTAGATTACTATGAAGAAATTACCACTGATTATAGATCACTTGATGAACAATTACGCGAGTTCAAAGCACTGATTAGATTACAGCCGGATAAAATCCAATGTGAAATAGCGCGTGAAATAATTTCAGAAACTCCCATGAATGATTTTTGGGAAACGTGGAGACCAAATGATTTGATAGTAGCAAGTAGAAAAATAGTCAGAGACACACTTCAGATGAAGTTATTTGAAACGCATCAAGAAAAATTTGCAACACTTCCAGTACCGTTGTGTTATAGGCCTTCGGATACACGAAAGCAGAATATTGAAGTTGATATTCCAGGGAAGAGTGAAAAGCAGATTCTCGTGTTAAATGATATTGTGCTGGTTGATATCAGCGTCGTTGAAGATGCACTGCGTGCTAATAAATCCCCGTGGACGCTAGGATACGCAGCGACGATACATTCTTCACAGGGATTGACTATATCGGATACAATTGTTTGGATGGTAGATAATCGCATCGAATGGTCGAATTTAGTCTATCTTGCAGTATCCAGAGTGAGAAGATTAAATCAACTTCGAAGAGTTGTTTTCGATGATGAAATCATTAGTGATGATGATGACACTACAATGGATGATGCTAGCATCATTAATAAAAAACTCTCCGGTTATAAACAACAGGATAAAAGAAATAATAGAGAATTTGACATTGATGCTAAATTAATAATTACGCTGAAACAACAACAGAATAATCACTGCGCGAGTTGCAATTGTATAATGCGTTGGCAGTATTCGGATAAAGATCCTCGCCAATTTACCGTAGACAGAAAGAATAGCAGCATTGGTCATACCAACGATAATGTTATGCTGACTTTTCTTGAGTGCAACAGACGAAGGGGTGCTAGTTAAGACCATGAGGTGGCAATTGAGTATCGTGAGGAATCACTTGTAATTGTTCGCGTGTAAAACCCCGCTGAGGGGCAGTTGAATCCAGTTTATAGATTGGAGGTCTACCAGTTGATCGTGTTATAGTAGATATCATGTGTGCAGTAACACTCCAAATAGGATCAGTAGCCCTTTTTCTGCCACCTTCAATCTCTCCTGGTTCGTATAAATATCTCACAGTGACATTACTACCAAGAATTGGTTCTTTGAAATCTTTTTGTGAAATTGCTTGGATTTCCATTTTTGGTATGGACACTTTCTTAATCGCGTTGACAGGTTTCATGTTACTTGTTCGAGTAATCTCGTTATTGAGCGCGGTAATCACAGCTGGTAATCTCTTAACCCATTCACGGGATCTTTTATCCTGAATAAACTCCTTCGCGTATTGATATCCAAATAACCGCTCAGCAAGGGTCCGATTAAATCGTTCAACAATTGCCTGATCGCGATGTAGCGCAGTATGCCCTCGTCTGATGGTGACATTATGATGTTTCATCGCTGATAACACTGCACCCTGAAATTCCTTGCCAGGATCAACTTGTAACAGATTCGGCCAACGCAGAGGACCCTTTCGATAAATCTTTTCAAATGCAGAAGCTACTTCAGTAGCTGACTTTGTTTTTAGCGGTTCTGCTTGTTTGTATCGACTCGCAACGTCAACTACGGTTAGCGCGTATTTGTAACCGTTGTCATGTGGTAAAAACAATAAATCAGCTTGATGAACTTCATTGGGTCCGGTAACATCAAAATGCGAAAAATTGATTTGTTTAGGCCGTGGTAGATAAATCTGCCATAGTGCCTGTTTGGATAACCAATTAGCCGCAGTAGACTTTTTCGCTTTTGCGGCGTTGGCGAGTTTATTGATTGCAGCGTTACCCCTCCAGTATCCTTTGGAGAATAATAAATAGATTCCATATTATTAATTACCAGCACCCATCATCAATTTGCCTTTCATAGCTGATTTTACCAACCACAAAGCCAATTTTTCTTTGAAAGATTTATCAGGAATAGCATTTAACGCATGAATTAATTTCACCTCTGCGAGATGCCTGTGTTGCAGATTGCTGCTTTTATATGCAACATCATGAGCGTGACACGTCTTATCAATGGCGTTTATCGGATACTCGCCGGATCTGGGTTGATTTTGATCATCAAGTCTGATATCTAATCGTGTTCCGGGGCCACAGTAGCTATATCCTGGAAGGTGCTTTTCTCCGGGGTACTTTGCCCATGGGGTTCCAGGGAGTTTTGCCAATTTGGCTGCGATATCACCTCCTCGTTTTTTTTCAAAACATCTCCAAATTGTAAAATCTTTGATCTTGTAGAAATAAATCTAAATTTTTTTGTACCACATTGCACGCATTTACCAGAAAGCGCTGATCGGTTATTTCTAGTTGTAATCGTCGTCAAATCATCTGTGCCAGTACGCGTTTTACACTTCACACAATATAGATCCATAATTTATGTATAGAGATATGGATATAATTGATTTTTCAGCGACTAAAGCAAGAGAACCGGTTAAGCATCATGCAGCGCTACCAAACTCTATCCGGATTATTATAATCGGGCCATCTGGATCCGGCAAGACGCAATTGTTGCTCAATTTAATAATGAGATGGAGGAAGTGGGATAAGTTGTATTTAATTGCCCCTAGCGTAGATGATCAACGATGTTATGAAGTGTTAAAGGATTTTAACGAGAATGCATCATAAATTAAGGGTGAGAACGCCATTGATTTTATAACTGATATTGACGAGGCACCATCCGTGGATGACCTTGATGGGAACATTAATAATTTAGTCGTATACGACGATGTGATGTTAGACAATCAAAAAAATCCTGCTAGGATCTTTTCCAGAGGCAGGCATAAAAACACCGACGTGATATATGTCACTCAACGATACACTCAGATTCCAAAAGTGATCAGAGATAACTGTAGTATTCTTGCTGTGTTTAACGGCGTTGATACACATACGTTACGAAATATTTGGCAGACATGGTGCTCTGATATGGACTTCAATCAATTTAAAAATTTCTTTAGTAACGCTCTGTCAACCCCGTATGGATTTATAACAATAAATTTACATGATCCTCGAACACGATATCGTATCGGACTGGATCAAATATTTGGTTAACCTGTAGCAGCAGAGAGGGTTGATGACAACGACGTTTGGCGTATATAAGGAAATCTTATTTTATCGAATAGACGTCATTTTTTTACTATTTGGTAGAAGCCTCAGATCATCGAATCGACGCCTTTATAAGGTTGTAGGGTTCACCCTCTCTGCTGCTGTGTGTGTTCTAAGTCAATGACGTCAGTGGTATTGTGGAATGAACAAGCAAAGATGGCACCTCGCAGAAAACATTCTTATTCACTACACAAAAGAAAGAAAAGGAAATGACTACATCCTCGTTTAGCCAAACACGGACACGTATTGTCCGTCCTGTCCAAATTATCTCCACTCATGCGAAAACAAATCATTAAAATGGTCTCCAAAGATGTCATCGATACCGTGTGCGAATTTTGTTTGAATGTCTTGAAAGTCACGATACCTTTGTCTCCACATCAGAAAAAAAGCTTAGCCAAACCTCGACACGTTCTTCGTCAAATGGTCCAAAAGAAAATACCCGTTCGTCAAAAGAAAAAGATGTTGGTGCAACGCGGAGGATTTTTTTTTCCTTTCTTCATCCTGTGTTGAGAAGATTAGCGAAAACCGGCAAGGGAATATACCCAGGTTTGGTACAAGGGCTGGCACGAGGGATATCCCAAAGTTGATCCTTCTAGAAGATAAAATGGGTATATGGAGCACCACGATCTCAGACGAAACCTTTGGAAGCCCATGGAAGGACGGAAACTGACTTTAGTCCTTTACAAACGATGGATCAAATACCATCGTTGGCAAGAACAACGTACACCCCCCCCCCCATTTACCACCCAATTGTGATTTGACCCAGATGTCCCAATTACAACACGAACTGCAATCCTTGATGCATCGCCGCGATTTGTCCGAAACCAAAAAGTAGCAAAAGTAGTATCCACTCTTGCAACGACTGCAACTATTTCATGGAAAAGCTGTGGAACAAACAGCTCTACCCACTCTGACCGATTTGAAGACTCTGATGAATAGTCAGTCGCTCTCACAATCTACAGTGGCCAAAACAGACGTCACCCCACCATTACCCAAGGAAGAAGAACCCCATTATATCTTTCAAACACCCACTACCACTCTCATTTCGAGTAAGATTGCAATTTCCTTGTTGACCCCTTCCCCCATTGCCCAACGAGAAGAACTCAAAACTTGGGTTAAAATAATGATGTCCACACCTCCTTCGACAGATGTGAAAAAAAAGTAAACCAGAAGTGAGAAAAGAAAAGAAGACCAAAGCTATCCCATTATGACTTACACCACTGCACACAACCGCCAGTACCCTCTGCGTCGACTCCTGTGGCACATCGGACACGTAAAACCGTTTCCAAACAACCCCCATTTCGTTCCACCCAAAGCAGTATCATCGAAGAGTGGGTACCTTATTAACAAAACCATGGAGAAGGTATTTACTACGATCCAAGCCACCCTGCAAGTTACGGAGGCATTCAGAAATTGTATCGTGCTGCAAAAACTGGCCTGAAAAAGCTCCGTTTACCTGAAGTATAAGAACAAGCTACTTACACTTTACACAAACCCATTCGACGAAAATTTCACAGAAATCGCACTCAAGTGGAAGGCATCGATCATCAATGGTAAGCCGATTTAGCCGATGTCTCTCATTTAACCACCTACAATCGTGGATACAAGTATTTCTTTTGTGTCATTGACATCTTTTCTAAATTTGCCGGGGTCGTGCCATTGACATCTAAATCGAGCGGAGAATTTGTACGAGCTTTGCAACTGAAGGCACCAAATTTCTGAACTAAGCTTTCCAACGAGAATTAAAGAAACGTGACATTCATTTTATCACCACCGAAAATCCTGAAACCAATGCCAGTATCGTGGAACGTTTTCAACGTACCTTGAAAGAACGCATGTGGAAATATTTTACGCATCAACACACTCTCAAGTACATCGACGTCTTACCGCACTTAGTCCAAGCCTACAATCAATCTTACCATAGAAGCATTGGACGTACCCCACAAGATGTGACACCTGAAAACGAAGTGAGTGTTTTTGAGCGAATGTTTGGTACGTCATGGAGGATGGCTGTGTTAACCCTGGAGACTGGGTTCGCATTGGCAAAACCAAACACACTTCGACAAAGGTTACTTACCAAACTGGACCACCGAATTGTTTAGTGTTACTGGATGAGTGAGTGATCGTCATCCTACCGTCTATATATTGGAAGACATGAACGGAGAAGTATTTAAAGGAACGTTTTACTTGCCTGAGTTACAACGTGTCACCGAACAAAAGACGACGTGTACGACATTGAAAGCATTCTCGAACGAAGAACCCGTAAAGTAGGAAAACATCGTGTCAAAGAAGTCAAAGTACGTTGGAAAGGATATCCTCCTAGTTTTCATTCTTGGATTGACGCTTCCCAAGTCATCTACTATAAAAAGAAGTGACCATCATGCCCTTTAATACAGCTTCAGCCACCACAGTGACTACGCCTTCACCCATTTCTTCTCTATAAAATCAACCCTTGTGGGTGTGATATGGAGAACGTGTCCCTAAAACGCAAATCGTCTTTTCTGTAAATTCTTTGTGGTGTATTGTGTCATCTGTGCGGTCATTGCTAATTTGAGTTTCCAACAAAGAGACAAACAATTGTGGACTATTTTACTCAGCAGTTGCATCGGTTATCTTCTTCCCAATCCTTCCCTGAAATACACTTACAACGGGAACAACAGTAACAATATTGGAAGTCTTGTTTCCAACGTTAGTCATTTTCCTAACAGTCACCCTTCCAATCACAATCCTCTTTTAGACACTCCTTTAACCTCGAGTGACTCCTCGGACAGAAGAACGTTGGAATTATAAAAAAACTATTAAACAATTTTACTTGACGTTACCCAGTGACAGTTCCACGGAGGTGTTTCCTAACAACACGTTGTGCTGGTACATTTGGATCAAGATGCTCATCGGGAAGTGGCTTTTGTGGATATGATACACCCGACACAAATCAAAAATATTGTAGAAAATCAAAACACTTTCAAAGTACTAGTGTATGACAAGCAATTGCAAAAAAGACTTAGACGAACGAGGCCTCACAGGCAGTGATACAAAGAAAACAGATGACACACAAACAAAAGGGACAGTCTATGTAATCACCATTCCTGCTGGTTATTATTTTAGTGGTCAACATTTAGTAACTACACTTGCTACCAAGTCAATACTTTGTTTGTAAAACCCATGGAGGAAGACAATAAAAGTGTTACCTTTGAGTACCATAAAGTGGCTCGTCGCCTAATGATGAAATTTTCTGAGGGTAAAGTGATCGCCATTACCTTATGTCCTGAATTGCATGATATTTTAGGTGGAGACCCAAGGATGGTGGTCAAGAAAAATGAAATACCATCCTTAACCACTAACTCGGATTTTGAGAAATATTTTCGGTTTTTTGTAGAAATGAACCAAGGACTCAACTTGATGTTTGTGTACTCCGATGTGGTTGAGTATAACGTGGTAGGACACACCTCTGTACCGTTACTGCGTGTCATTCCTTTCATAGTGGATTATGTCTCAGCCGCTGAAGATGAAAGTTCACCGCAAATTTGTACCTTCTCATTATTTGCCCGTCAGTAAGTGGAATTTCGACAGTGTCAACATTACTATAAAAGGAGAACTGGGACAAAATATTCAATTTACCAAAGGGAAAGTCATTCAAAAACGATTCTCGAACAACTGAAAAAGTGATGTATCCTGTGTACCGAGGAGTCGCTCAACAACGAGGACATGGTTTAGGAGATATGTTTAAATCAGCCTTTCGTTCCGTGGTCCCTGTTTTGAAACCGATGGTGACACGAGCATTGAACGCCTTAAAAGAAGCCGCATTGACACACGGCAAAGATTTTCTTCATCACAATGCCCTCATTCACAAACAAAACCCCAAAGAAACTTTTTGGGGAGCAGGCAAAAATGTCTTGCTTCAAACGGGTAAAGAGAGTTTAGGTTGAAGATAGAGTCCTATAAATGCCCTGAACAGTACCGAGTCTGGCATTCCTGCTTCCCTGAGGACGCAGCAAGGACAAAGCAGAAAGCGTCGACGAAGACACCCTTCCAAAAGTCTCCGTACCTCTAAAGCTAGAAATACGAAGAAAAAAGAACCGCTCGAGACTTAGACATTTTTGATTATTAAAAGTTAAACATAGATATTGAGAGAAACAAATGATGCACCAAGAATATTGTGCCTATTCCAAGTCGGAACTGGATCTCTTTGCCATGCCACCCACGATGATGACCATCCAAGAACCCCAATTTGTCGAATTTCATCCCGTCTCCTCTTTGACGGATTCAGCTCCCATCGAGTTTGAAATCAAAAGGCTACCCGAAGATTACATCGATTTAAAGAGCAGTTTTTCTGTATTTGCAAGTAAAAGTGATCAAAACGGACAACTCCGTTCCAGAAGCCGATGCCCGAGTAGTTCTCGTCAACAATTTCATGCATTCCTTGTTCAGCGATGTGGATTTGTACATGAAAAACAAACTGTTAAGCAGTTGCATGGATACTTATCCTTACCGAGCGTACCTCGAAAAAACTTGACGTACGTAAAAGTAGCCAAGAACACTCATTTAGACACTTGCGTGGTATGGAAACCTGACACAGCAGGTGATAATAAGCATATCGACACAGCCTTTACCGTAGATGACGATCCTCACAATGTGGGTTTTAACGAAAGAAAATTCTGCAAGGACGTATTTTAGAACTGTTTGATCGTTTGCATTTGGACATGTGGTTTCAAAAAAAATATTTGCTGAACGGAGTGGATCTTCGCTTGAGACTGAATCGTAGCAGTACTTCTTTACATTTGATGGCTCATGCCAACCAATACAAAATCATTATCCAAGAAGCCACGTTATACGTGCGTCGTATGGAAGTGTTACCAAACGTGGGAAATGATATCAGCCACACTTTGAGCTAAACGACAGCCATGTATCCGATACGACGCGTGGAAGTAAAAACTTTCACCATTGCCACTGTACTCCGATCTAAGATCGAAGACAATCTGTTCAAAGGACAGTTAGCCAAACATTTATTCATTGGTATCGTCAACAATGCAGCCCTCAACGTTACCCACGATCAAAATCCTTTCCAGTTTCAGCACTGCGGAGTATCCAAAATCGAAGTCAGTCGCGATGGCAAAACTGTGTGTACCCGACCCTTGGAACCCGACTTTGCCCAGAAAATTTACTTCAGGTCGTACTTTTCGCTGTACGAAGCCACAGGACAGTTAGGAACCAACACCACTCACTGTATTTCCTACGACGATTATGCAGGAGGTTACACTTTGTGGGGTTTTGATTTCATTCCAGACCAAGGCAGCCACGAGGGACATTTCCACCCTATAAAATCTGGGCAACTGGGTGTGGAACCTCAGTTTGCAGGACCTCTTACCGAAACGCTGAATGTTATTCTGTATGCCGAATTCGATAATACCATAGAAATCAATAGTTTGAGATAAGTCATTCTAGACTATTAAATACTATGGAAAATTCTTGTCCCTCTTTGAATAGTGGAGAATCAATGGAAATCGAATGGGTGGTTACAGGGAAAGCAGACCTCCAAGACCAAAAAGAAGAGGTAGTGATAATGCAATCCAGATGGCCAGAACAGGAACAATATTTAGTGATCTGTTTGGCCAAACACTTGGAGATTACAATGAAACACATGATTAAAAAAGATTGATATGGATGTCAAATCGATCATCCCAGTCAAATTCAACACGATACATGTATAATGATGAGTCAAGAAGAAAAATTGAACTATTATCTGAACGAAGCTTGGAGTCTCATCTCAGAAGAAGCCGTGTTACTTCAGTGGTATAAAGACTTGCGAGATCATTCCTCTCCTCCATTGTTTGCTCGAGAAATTGATCGCATCAAAGCTCTCTTGGCACAGAGCGAGGATACGAAGCAAACAAACAGTTACTTGACAGACCTTTTCAAGCAAAAAGTCTGTATTGAATTGATGACTTATCATCACCTGTGAAGAAAGGAAAGAAAAACAAGGCTGCACAAAACATGGATATCTGGGAACTTGATTACCTTTTGAACCGTAGTTCGTACACTGCTTCCTGGAATCCTGTCGTGTGTGCTAAAAATGAAATACCTTATCGCAAACCTCAAATGAATCAAACTTATGTCATCAACACAGATGACAGTCATATTCCAGGAACTCACTAGGTAGCTGTCTACTTTCCTCAAGAGGGTTGTGTGGAGTATTTTGATTCGTATGGATTACCCCCTTTGGAAGATGATATCATTGACTTTATGAGAAGAAATTCCCAGACGAGAAAATTCAATAATTTGAAATTACATGGCACAGATTCTATGGTGTGTGGACAATGTTGTTTCTATTATCTGCATCATCGCAGTCTTGGATATTCAAACGATGACAAAGTAGATCGATGGTTTTCTGACCATTATGGTTATCTTTTGTCTTTAGCTAGGAAACGTAGTGTACATCAATGGCCCAATGACTTCCAACAGTGGAAATCTCAATTTAATTCACAATGTTGTCAACCATGTCAAAGATAATGTATTTGTGTTTGTTATTTGAAAAAAATGTTTGTTATTTTAAAAAAATGTTTATCATTTAAAAAAATATTTGTGAATTAAAAAATGTTTGTTAGTTGATAAAAATTGTATTTTGTTGTTTGTTATTTGAATAAAAATGTTGTGTTTTGAAACCATTGCGTCTGTCGTTTGTTTTACATTTTTATTAGTATAGATGCTCTTTGACTTCTTTCTTTCCCTTACATCAAACTATCCAAACGTTTCCAACCCTTAACCGTAGAGGTTTTTTTTCTATCGCGTCCGCGCTTGAACCATATAAAGCAGGGGTAGTCTCCAGTCTGACCATCCATTCTTTGACTCATCCTCTTACGAAGATGTACTCAAGACTAGCCAAGCTGAACGAAGCTTACGTCACTCTGCATCGTATCAGCCATAATCTGATGCCAAAGCCTGAAGAGATAGAGAATGTTAGAATGCTGCAAGTAACGGAAGACCTCATAGAAAGAACTCTTCAGAGAGGACATTCAAAAAGACAAAGAAGAATGGACCCTGAAGTATAGACTTCAGAAGCAGCAGATAGAACAGCAGCAGTAACAACAGCAGCAGGAACCAGGCAGAAGTTTTGTTGACTGTAGTGTCGACACTAAAGAGTTCTCTGTCTCTTTCCGAATAAGCAGACCCTATCCTGTTGCCAGACGAGGACGCAATCTTAGACGATAAAAGATTATCATACGTCCTCAAACACACAAAAACAGCCCTTTTCAGGGCTACCCAATATTCTCGAAAAGAATTAAAAATTCAATTTGCTAATGGTATGTGAGGAAGTTAGAAAAAAAAATAGAAGTGAATCTATAATCAGTCTGATTTTACTTTTGTATGAAGTGCGTCTATAAGCACAACGTATTTTTCAAATAACCTGTTAAATTTATAATTTATGTGAGTAAAGTAAAAAAGTGAGCGAATGTTTTCTTTCAAGTCCGCGTGTTTTGGTGATGATAGGGATAATGTAACTTTTTTATGGTAGAGGTGTTTTCCTTCACGTCCACGCTTGTGCCATATAGAAAGAAGCACTCGTCAGTCTGGCAACCTGTCGTTGGCACATCGACCCAAAGAAGATGAGCAGACGAGCTGGCTATGGGGGCCTTAAAAGAACAGGCTAGAATTGAAGAAGAAAAGAAGGAGAGAAAAAAGAAAGAAGAGGAGGACAAGAGAAGACCAATCTTGCCCCACCTCATGATAGTTGAAGTCTGTCAGGTGAAACCTGAGGTAAGGAAGACTCCACCACCAGAATCAGATCGTTAATCACAGTCACAGCCGCAACAACCACAGCTTCATCCACGGTTGCGGAATAGAGGAAGACGTGAACAGGCTTTGACTATCCCTCAAACGGAAGATTGTGATAGTGAAGACACTCAAGCTTTCTCTGCACTCCCAATCACAAGAGTCAATTGGGAGAATGACTGGAGTAGGAGATGTGTGTGCGGGGCTAGACCTGGGAGGTGTCAGCATTAGCCAGGTGCATTTAGGAGTTTTTAAAAAAACAGCCCTTCTCAGGGCTAAACAAATGTCTAGAAAAGAGACTGTTCAAATTGCCAATGGGTATGAGAGAGGAGTAGTGTGATTATAAACACTGACGCTTTTTTTGGATGGTAGATGGTGTGATATTGGACAGTAAATTATGTGGTTTGTTTTGA
Organism: Unio delphinus; assembly: GCA_029339505.1. Taxonomy (NCBI): domain Eukaryota; kingdom Metazoa; phylum Mollusca; class Bivalvia; order Unionida; family Unionidae; genus Unio; species Unio delphinus. Next base: position 4,886,420 of record JAQISU010000240.1, read on the forward strand.
CTGCTTCCCCGTAAGTGTGAATGGTAAATGGTGTGATATTGAATAGTAAATTATATGGTTTGGTTCGGCTGCTTCCCTATGTGTGGATGGTAATTGGTGTGATATTGGATAGTAAATTATATGGTTTGGTTTGGCTGCTTCCCTGTGTGTGGATGGTACGATGAATGGTTTGTGAATAGTATATAATAAGACAAGTGAGTGTAAGGGATGTTTCCCTTCACGTCCGTGCTTAAGATATATATACTCAATCGTCCGTCATTTGATCCATTCAATTTTGAACACATCAAGATCAAGCAGAATATGTGGTGGAAAGTCTCGAGGAAGAATTTCAGTGTAACCTGAACTTTGTAAGCAATTTGAAATTGGCGAGAGATCTCTTAGAATGTCTGATAGAGGAGGAAGTTAAGAAATTAAGAAGAATTATTAAAACAGTAGGGGACTTGATGGAGGCAATTGATAATGTCATCAAAGGCAGGTGCTTTCTAGAAGAAACATTAAATTTGATAGAGTGGGATTATGTCAAGTGGGGAATAGACCGACTAAAGAAAACAGAAGCAATGATGAAAAAGGTGATGGAAGAAGAGGTGATCAAAATTAAAGATAACTAGACTAAGGAGAGAAAGGAACAAAACAGCAATAAGAAGAAACAGAATTTTGTTCAACAAAATCAGAGATGGATCAACGTTCACAAAACGTTTAGAGCCATTGGACATCATAAGTGGATTCCCGAGGATGACAAAAAAGAAAAAAACGGGAATCATTGGTAAAATCAAAAGGTGGTGGAACAACAGCAGCAGAAGTATCCAAATCCCCTTTTCAGGGCCACTCATATGCCTCGAAAAGATATTAGCTTTCTTTGCCTCTATTTCTCGTGTCGCTAGACAGTCCCAAATACAAATACTATTTCCCATGTTCAATTTCCCTTGTCGCTAGATAGTCCCACCATGTTCAATTCTCCTAGTCGCCAGAAGGTCCCAAGCCATTTTTGACTGGATTTTCCATTGTCACCAGATCGTTCCATATTACTAATCACTTTTTCTTCCTTTTGATGTCAAAAAATGCAATATCAGTTAATATATTTTTATTTTGTTGCTTTACATCATCGTCACGAAATTAATAAATCCTGTATTCCACTTTGTTTCAGTTAGATTTGATCTGGTTTGCTAAACGCAAACAATAACAATTGAATAAAGCCATACAGCCCGTAGTAGTATATGGGGGCACTCCAGCGTCAAGGGAAAATCCAGTCAAAAAGGGCTTGGGCAAATCTAGCGTCAAGGGGAATTTAACATGGGGAAAAATAACTAGGAGTGAATGGGGAATTGAACATAGCGACAAGGATTGGGTCACTTTAGCGTCAATGGGACCGTAACGTTAAACATGGATATATCAGAATTGGTGTCAATAGGAATTTAACATAAGAATCTCACCTGAAGTTCTCAGGGAATTTAACATTGGTGACTTCATTGTGTTTAAAGAGGGTCGAAACTATTTATAGGGTAAAATAGACTTGTAGGGAGAAAGGGCTGATAGGAACAAACATAGACATACAGAAATAAACATGGGTTCAAAACATTTATTCAAGTATATACATAGGCTCTCTGGCCTGTGCTTTGGTCTAAGCACTATCCATTTAAAACATTCAAATCTGAACATAGAACAAATCTTTGATCTAGAAAAAAATACTTTTATAATTAAATTGTATGCCTTCAAAAAGACCTCACTTTACATACAACGCATACGCATTTCATATAAGAATTTTACTTTTCATACAACAATCAATATCCATTTTTAAGAAAAAAAGCTAAACCAAAACAAGTAACAAACAATCAAATAGGAGAAAGTTCATGTTGCTTTCTATATCCGTCACACACATGGTTTAAAATCTGGTCAGCTATCGCTTGTGTCCCAGCGTAGATGTTTCCCATTACGTACCCTTTTCATTCGTAAATCTGCTTGAGTCTTACGCTCGATACTTGGTGTGTGAAATGATTCATCTTTCTCGCTTGGCAGTGTTAGTCACAATGAACTATTGGTCTTGGACGATGTCCCTTTTTATATGCTGCCCAATCTCGACGTGACCGTACGGTAAAGTGAAGTGATTGGGAAGCCGCACTCTCTTCTGGTACACGATTTGATAGACTTTTTCCAAAGACCTACTGACGATTTGGTGTGTGGCTAACCGTACGATCTTGTGCGGTTCGTGGGTAGTCACTTTAAAAGTTTCATCCTGTCCAGACTGCAAGGCTTCTTGTAGTACGTCAAAGTTCACCACTTGACTGGTGCGATAATTGAGAGTCAATCCTTTTACTTTACATTCGGTGTGCATATCTCCTTGTAGGTCTCGGTATTCGTAGCCGTAATTTTTAGGACCACCACTTGCAAAACTTAGAATCTTGTCGTCGGGATGTTCATCGGTCCAGGCTCCTAAACGGTCTTCTTCGATGGTAGGGTTGCACTGGTTCGGTCGGTGAATGTAGATGCAACTGTCTGTGTCAAAATACAGGACGCGATCTCCTAGCAGTTCTAACACTTCGTACAATTTTAAGCGAGCGTGGGCTGTCACGTAAGCCGCAATGATGACATTTCCAAATTTGTCGGCTTCTACAAAGTCTAGTTCTTCTTCGTAATTGACTAAGATCAAGTCCTCACGAATGACGTCCACGTGTTTGATGACTTTGGTTTTGTCGTGAATCATCTGGAAGTAGCGGGAAGGTTCGGACAAATACTCCGTCTTGGGTAAAGACGGTCGTTGTGCCATTTTACCCCACAAACAATTGAGCATGACTTTGGCAAACGATCGCCTTCCTTCGTTTTTCTCGATGTGGTCTAAAGTGATGCCTTCCTGCTCCCGATATTTTTCTTTGAATATATTTTGGTCTTCGGGAGTGTGGCACCAGGACGGATAGCCGCTAGCTTCTTGTTTTAGTTTTAAAAAACATCCACGTAGTCTGCAAAAATACCTTTCTGTGTCTCGTTGCCCTTATGGTATTGTTGTGTCTTGGGAAAGTGGTAAATTTCGTGCACTTCTAACAGTCGGTATCCCAGGTCCAGAGCTTTAAACAATTCCACGCTCACCCACGTTCCTGTCAAGGCGCGTTCTTCCAGGCTGTGCTGACAAGGTTGATCTTGGTTGCACGTTTCGGCACATGTGCGACACAAAGGAAACATCAGTTTTCCTTGGCAATGGTGAGGTAAAACGGGATGGTACAAGTCTGTGGGAGGCAAGACTTTGCACTTGATCAATCCTTCATATGACGTATGTGGTCCAAGTCAATGCGTTCTGTCATCAGTTCTGGGTGCCCTACGGGAAAGGGACTATATTTGCAGACGTACGGATACAGCGAACACACGTCCAAGTATTTGATTTCTTCTCCTTTCTCTTCATCCGCTTGGTACAGCAAACAAGTAGCATTCGTTCGTCCTCCGTACAAACTATCCCGAGGGTTCAATGGGTCCACCATCTTGTAACTTTCTACGATGCGTTTAAACTCGGGATCAGTTTTCAAACGCTGATCGTACTCGTGTTCCCACATTTCCACTACCTGGTATCCTTGCTGTTCTAACTTGAAACGTCGTTGACAAGTTGTCTGGTACAAATCTTCCATAGTCCGTTGTAAAAATTGATTTTTGTTGTCACTCTGAGGGTAGCACAAAGGGCATCCGTGAAATAAGCATCCGTTAAACTCGTACACAATTTGAGGGTTTTTTAAGTCCCAACCATCCACCGAATACGTTCCGATGGTCTTTTCGCCTCCTCCGTTGCGAGAGTGTTGGATCCATTTGTTTTCCTTGTCACACAAGTAATGGAGCCAGCGTAGGGCTTTGACAGAGTATTGCCGTTTGACAAAGTTCGTCGTTTGAGGACTGATGACAGCTAGAGTATTTTCAGGCATGAAGCATTTTCGGTACACTAATGAACATGCTTTGGCGATGGTACAAGCTTCTTTCAAAGGATCGATCCCTCCGTACTCCATGAACAATTCTCAAAATTTTCCACAGCAACGTCGTAAAATGTCCACGTCTGATCGACAGTACTTTAACATTTCTTCTTGAAAGTCAAAAGGGTCCGAGGCGTGAGTCTGGTACCAAGCGAAGAAAGCTTTTCGTTGTTCGGTACGCATGTTGTCGGGGTCGTAATAGTGAGCCTCCGGCAAATGGGGTAGAACGGTACGCTGATTGGCTTCGGTATTGAAAAAGTGTGGAAAATAACCTTTAGCCATTTCTGGCATTCCAAACGTTTTAGGTATGCGACTCAATAGCATGGCCAAGTAACTCATCGAATCTTTGAACTGCACTTGTCCTACTTGCATGTAAATGATTTTGGCTCCGTTCAAAGTAACTTTAGGACGTTCGGTACTTTGTTCCGTATAGTATCTGAGCAGAAATTGCCCATCGTATCCCGAGAAATTGTGAGCCATGACCGTGGCATGGCGATGACAATCTCCGTAACGTTCGATGTCTTCTGGACTCCACGTCTCATCGATGGGGTTTAAGATCCATTGGGCAAAATTGACCAAGGTGTTTGACCATCGAAATATTTTTTCACGTCCTTCAGGAATCTTGCTACAGTGAGGGCAATGACTAAAGATGGGCTCTTGGATACACTGATCGCACGCTCCATGAGCCACGCAGAAATTGGGAATGTGAATACCGGTCTCTTGCATGCATTCGAAATCAAAAAAGATAAAATTTCCTTTTTTCTGGGTATCTTCTGGTTGGGGTTGGTATTTTTGAATGAAGCATTCGTGATCCAAATCCACGATTTGGCGACAAATGTGACATAGTTTCTTACCTCGACAAACGTGAAACTTGGCACTATTGGTACGTATGCCTTGTTCACAAGTAGGGCACAATCTCAGGAGTTGACAAGCATTTTTCTGCTGTGAACCTTGCATCTTCAAATGTTGTTGGTAACAGGTAGGACTGACAAAAGTGCGCTGACAAACATGGCAATGCACTCTTTCTTTTCCTTTGTCCAGACAAGGTTTAGAGGCCAAACATCCCTCACATTTTGATCCACAATACTTGTGTTGTTCTCGATTGTTATAACCATAGTCACATTTTTCACAGTAGTAACTGTATCCCAGGAATCCAGTGATACTGGTAATGGTATCAAAATGCTCATCGTGATGATAGACGTGAATGTATTTTCCGTCTTTGAAATCGTGGCCTCGAAACAAAAGAGGTCCACGCACTTCTTGAGGGTGTACTTTCAAGGTGTAACGTGGAGCCAAGACGTCTTGCAACTTTTGCATTTCTGGAATGCAGCAAAGGGTGTCTTTGGATATCCCCGCTTGCTGTAACAGGAGTTCTGCTTCACATCTTTGTTTGGCTCGGTCCGATTGTTGAATAGTTTTCCAGGCTCTTTTCCATTCTGCCGTGTCGTTCTTGTTGGCATACGTTCGTCCCACGACGACAGCACGGGCTAAACACATCTGGTCTTGAGGATTGTTCATTCGGACGAGGCTTAGTTTGGTGTTGCGAAGGTTGTCGACCAATAATACTTTTTTGCGTCCTGTCCCCTGGGGAAGAGACACATGGGTCATGAACAGTGTGGCTTTTCCGTCGGCGATGTGAAACTTGTCATTGGATTGTTGCACATGTTGAATCTTGTCGATGACTTTAGAAGGTGTCAGTTCTGATGGACTGCTAAACTCGATCCAAACAGGAGACTTCAAACCGTCGTGATGAATGGAAAGTGTCAAGAGATCGTCTTCTTTGCATTGGCATCGTAGTTTCAGTGAGGTTAACAAAGAGTCCCACAAATCGGCGATGAACCCTTCTGCTTTCTCCAAAGGTACTTCCGACTTGAAATCTTTAATTTTCACCGTGTACCTGTAGGCTGTAGTTCTAAATTTTCTAGAGGAGCGTTTTTCCGTCTCTCGAATGTGGTAATACGTTTCGGGTGATACTGGTGGACTTTGGTTTGGAATATGCTCTCTCGGTCTGGCCGCAGACGTGGAAGGTATCGGTTCAGGTTCGCTCATGTCTTCGATTTGAGCAAACACTTCTTTACGTGTGTGAGGCGATACTTCACGTCGCTGCCTCTTACCTTCTTCTTCTCTCTCACTGAAATCGTGCGATCGTTTCATCCCAATTACTGATTCAGAAATGATTTAACTAAGTTCGATTTCTCTTTATATATATATACCCCTATGTGCCTCTAGTTATGATAATGACTTGGTATATTTCACAAGAGCAAGTGAAAGTCCAACAGTTTGGAAGCCCTGGATGACTTATGCAAACGACAATAGTACGTAGGAAACACCTCATGCATCTTGACGACCCTTCGATTTAAATCCTACCACGAAAAGAAAAACGTTGCAAGAAAAGGAAAAAAAAATAGACAGTTGGTGTCATCAAGAGCTCCAGAGACTGTACTGTACTGCTAGAACACGTACGTACTCCATCTAGAAAACATCGCTACTTGACTACGATGTCTCATTCTCTTTGTCACTTCTACTTTGCTGTTGACCGCGATATCTACCAACCCTGATTTAACACACGTCTTTTTTCATTTGATATTTAAAAAAAATAATAAACCCATTTTTAAAATAACTACCCCTTTTTGACAACAGCGACGATGTCTCCTCCTACTCTTACTACTGTTGCTACACCTACAACGGCGATCTTTCATCAGACCAAAGCATGAGTCAGAGTAAGTTAGTGAAGTTGTGCGGAGGTGTATAAACAACAACTGTCAAGACCCTATGTTCCAGTTCTGTTTGTGACAATAATTTGTGATACTTCACATTTTCTAAAGTGTAAATGTGTGCAAGTCGTACAAAAGTTATGTGATTATAGCTTTTGACACTTTGCACAGGTACTTCACTTCATAAGTGTCAAGAAAAAATTACTATCAGATTTTTACCATTATACAAAACACGCACGCACTTGCAATGTGACATGAATCTGCACTTCCATATTTGTGGATATCCCACAGACCCGGCCCAACATACAGAGTTGGCTAAGAACTGTAGGAATATCACACCATTGTTTCAGAAATACCAACAACAAAAATTATGTGTATCTTCCCCGTTCCACCCTTTAGTAGTGTTTGGGTATGTTCTCTAAAAACACAAACAATATGGAACAAAATTAAATTTTGAATTACAAATTCTCTCTTTATAAATTTTTTCTTGTGCATGTCAGATTACATTCAATGCCTTCTCCAAGTGAAAGACATTTCTACACGTCATTGCGTTTGTTAAATTCGGTTGTTTGTTTTTTGGGTGTTAGTAATCGCTTATATTTAATTCTACTTTTTTATGTATTTTTTCTTTTATAGAAGATGTAAGATTGTTGATTGCTGTAACGGTATATATTTTGTTTAGTCTATTGCTGCAAAAAGAAAATATATATAGCAAAGGGCTTAAGTTTGTTCATATTTTTATTATTTCAAGCTCTACAAAACGTACCAAGTTTGTTTTGCAAGAGAATTGAAACTTAAACTTGCGCAGACGTGAAGGAAAACATACCTTTGTTACAAAAGTTTGCGCTCTGTGTTCATTCTAATCATGCTTGCCTTATATCTTTGTGTTTTAGATAACACATTTCTTCTGATGTAAATACATGCATCTCTGGACAGACAGATTGGGTTATCATCATTGAGGTTCACTGTACTTTAGTTTATTTACTTTATACAAACCCCAAATTCACTAGTTTTACAAAAAATACCACTCAGTACTATGTTATTTCTCTCTACCAAGGCAAATGTGTTTATGTCAAAGTGAGAAAGTATTTTCTTGGTCAGTTTTAAAACTCGAACAATAATTGCGCAGTTAAGTGGTTGATGTGTCATGAAGAAATGGTACAATGCGCAACAAAGGGATTGTAAGTTCACACTCCAATCTGTCTGCGCTGCAAATGAATCAATGCATGAGCCTAGGCAAAACAATGCGTCAGTCGTTAGAAGCAATTTATTGGCTACACTTTTTTTTCTACCCTTTTAGCTTCAAAATGCCCTCACTCGTTCTTAGTACAGTGACAAGATAAGACGTATTTTTTCTGCGCCTGACCACTACACTACCTACCTTGAATTTCGAACCAAACAATGCGTCACTCATTGTAAGTGATTTCATTGGCAAACCGATATTTTCCACCGCCTTCGCTTCAAATCGGCTTCAGTTGTTATTCTCACAGCGAGAAGATAAGGCGTGTATTTCTGTACCTGTTCACTAGTCACTTTCCAAACACTAAAACTTATGCACAAATAATCGCACCATCGTTGAAATATCAGTCTTATTGCGAATTACAACAAAACATGTTTGGATGAACTATTCTGTGAGAACTTCACAAAATGTTTTTGACAGAATGATTTTAGTAGGCTATGTCTGCAATTCATTCTTGTGATATTTTACAATAGTGGTTTATTTCCTAAAGGAATAAGTATGTCAGTGAGATGTGTGTGAAATTTCGTAAGGAAAATATACTGTACAAAACGTTAAAGAGTCGTGATATTTTTAAAAGTAGGAATAACATTCTCTCTCTCTCTCTCTCTCTCTCTCTCTCTCTCTCTCTCTCTCTCTCTTAGCAATTTTTTTTTTGAAATCTAATGGCATCTGTTCCTGTTTTGAAGATACCTCTCCAAAATTGTGAACTGTAGTCACCATAATTACGTAAACTGTTCCGTCTGTCATGTAAATTTGTTTACAAAACTTACACCCTAAAATTATAGAATGATTTTTTCTTCTATCAGTAAATCATTGTATGAAACAAAATCTTGAGTTGACTTCAATTTGTGCAATTCAAGTATCTTAGCTTTATCCTATTTTTACACACTACAAGGTGTCATGAAAACAATTATAATTTTTTTCTTCTTCTTCCAAAAGGCAGCAAACACAGGGCTTTTTCAAGAATGACGCGAGTGACATTGCACTGTATAACCCTGCCTATGGTTAACTCTAAATTCTGAAAGCGAAACATGCGTTCAGAACAATTGTAACAATGTTCGACCTATTTCTCTCAGTTTAGACTGTCGATAGAACAAGGCACATTTTGGTACTGCATCTTTTCCATACCCTTAAATTTGTGAAAACTGCAACATTGTTGGTAGCATGTGCTGCGAAACACAGGATACCTCGTACATTTTCGATCCACAGCAAAATGTTAAGTAGGCAATTGACAATACGTACCGCACTATCTTCTGTATAATATTGATGCATGAATGAATGAAAACAATGTGCGTTGGTCTTTATTAACGTTGTCCTTATCATACCGCAAAAAAATAACAGACTCCAAAATGGTGTCCTACGTTTTGTATTATTTACCAGTAATGTTAGCAATGTCTACCCATTTCTCAAACACTCCAGGCTAAAATATCGCCCAATCTACTGTTACCCATTTCAGTACAATTTGTGTGCATGCTGTTGCTTTAGAAAAAAACGAATGGTTATAAAAAAACGTTTAACATCATTTTGGGGTCTGTTTTTTTATATAATCATTCGTTTTTACTAAAGCAACAGCATGCACACAAATTGTACTGAAATGGGTAACAGTAGATTGGGCAATATTTTAGCCTGAAGTGTTTGAGAGATGGGTAGACATAGCTAACATTACTGGTAAATAAATACAAAACGTAGGACACCATTTTGGAGTCTGTTATTTTTTTTTTGAGGTATGATAAGGACAACGTTAATAAAGACCAACGCACATTGTTTTTATTCATTCATTCATCAATATTATACAGAAGATAGTGCGGTACGTATTGTCAATTGCCTACTTAACATTTTGCTGTGGATCAAAAATGTACGAGGTGTCCTGTGTTTCGCAGCACACGCTACCAACAATGTTGCAAGGTTTTCACAAATTTAAGGATATGGAAAAGATGCAGTACCAAAATGTGCCTTGTTCTATCGACAGTCTAAACCGAGAGAAATAGGTCGAACATTGTTACAATTGTTCTGAACGCATGTTTCGCTTTCAGAATTTAGAGTTAACCATAGGCAGGGTTATACAGTGCAATGTCACTCGCGTCATTCTTGAAAAAGCCCTGTGTTTGCTGCCTTTTGGAAGAAGAAGAAAAAAATTATAATTGTTTTCATGACACCTTGTAGTGTGTAAAAATAGGATAAAGCTAAGATACTTGAATTGCACAAATTGAAGTCAACTCAAGATTTTTGTTTCATACAATGATTTACTGATAGAAGAAAAAATCGTTCTATAATTTTAGGGTGTAAGTTTTGTAAACAAATTTACATGACAGACGGAACAGTTTACGTAATTATGGTGACTACAGTTCACAATTTTGGAGAGGTATCTTCAAAACAGGAACAGATGCCATTAGATTTCAAAAAAAAATTGCTAAGAGAGAGAGAGAGAGAGAGAGAGAGAGAGAGAGAGCAGCAGAGAGGGTGAACCCTACAACGTTTTCAGACAAAAGTTTGATTGAAATCCTAAAACCAGCCTTCCTACGATCTCATTTTAACCAAAAAAAATGTCTCAGGGGTGAACCCTACAACGTTTTCAGACAAAAAATTGATTGAAATCTTAATGAGCTTTCCCTACGAAATCTCATTTTAACTAAAAAAATGAAAACGGAGACTTTTACGATTTTTTAATCAATTTTGGTCGCAACTTGTTGTCATCCACCCTCTCTGCTGCTTAGTGATTTCATCACTGGGTTAACAAAAAATAATAAATGATTTTAACCGAATATTTGATCAAGTCCGATACGATATCGTGTCCGAGGATCATGCAAATTTATTGTTGCGAATCCATGCGGAGTCGACTGTGCATGACTAAAGAAATCTCGAAATTGATTGAAGTCCATATCAGAACACCATGTCTGCCAAATATTTCTAAGAGTATGAGTATCAACTCCGTTGAATACAGACAATAAATTGCAGTTATCTCTGATGACTTTTGGAACCTGAGTGTAGCGTTGAGTGACATATATCACGTCAGTGTTTTTGTGACGCCCACGGGAAAATATTCTAGCAGGATTCTTTTGTTTATCCAACATTATATCGTCGTATACGACTAAATTGTTAATATCTCCATCAATATCATCAATACTCGGTGCTTCATCGATATCGGTTATAAAATCAATGGCGTTCTCACCCTTAATTTCTGATGCATTCTCGTTAAAATCCTTTAACACTTCATAACATCGTTGATCATCTACGCTAGGGGCAATTAAATACAACTTATCCCACTTCATCCATCTCATTATTAAATTGAGTAACAATTGCGTTTTACCGGATCCAGATGGCCCGATTATAATCATCCGGATAGAGTTTGGTAGCGCTGCATGATGTTTAATTGGTTCTCTTGTTTTAGTCGCTGAAAAATCAATTATATCCATATTTCTATACATTAATTATGGATCTATATTGTGTGAAGTGTAAAACGCGTACTGGCACAGATGATGTGACGACGGTTACAACTAAAAATAACCGATCAGCGCTTTCTGGTAAATGCGTGCAATGTGGTACAAAGAAATTTAGATTTGTGTCTATGAGATCTGATTTAAAAAAAAACGAGGAGGTGATATCGCAGCCAAATTGGCAAAGCTCCCTGGAACCCCATGGGCAAAGTACCCCGGAGAAAAGCACCTCCTAGGATATAGCTACTGTGGACCGGGAACCAGACTTGATATCAGACTCAATAATCAAAATCAACCCAACCCCGGTGAAGAACCAATAAACGCCATTGATAAGGCCTGTCACCTTCATGATGTTGCTTATAAAAGCAGCAATCTGCAACACAGGCATCTCGCGGATGTGAAATTAATTCATGCGTTAAATGCTATTCCTGATAAATCCTTCAAAGAAAAATTGGCTTCATTTTTAATAAAATCGGCTATGAAAAGTAAATTGATGTTAGGTGCCGGTAATTAATAATATGGAATCAATTTATTATTCTCCGAGGGGATACTGCAGGGGTAACGCTGCAATCAATAAACTCGCTAGTGCAGCAAAAGTGAAAAAAACCACTGCGGCTAATTGGTTATCCAAACAGGCACTATGGCAAATTTATCTACCACCGCCTAAACAAATTCAATTCTCGCATTTTGATGTGACCGCTCCTAATGAAGTTCATCAGGCTGATATATTATTTCTGCCACATGATCGTTGTTACAAATATGCGTTAACCGTAGTTGATGTTGCGAGTCGATACAAAGAAGCAGAACCGTTAAAAACAAAATCAGCCACTGAAGTCGCTTCTGCATTTGAAAGGATTTATCGACGAGGTTCTCTGCACTGGCCAAATCTATTGCAGGTTGATCCTGGCAAGGAATTTCAGGGTGCAGTGTTATCTACAATGAAACATCATAATGTCACCATACGACGAGGGCATACTGCGCTACATCGCGATCAGGCCATTGTAGAACGATTTAATCGGACGATTGCTGAGCGGTTATTTGGATATCAATACGCAAAAGAATTCATTCAAGAAAAGCGATCCAGTGAATGGGTTAAAAGATTACCATCTGTGATTACTGCACTGAATAACGAGATTACTAGAACAATCAACATGAAACCTATCAACGCGATTAAAAAGAAGTCAATACCCGTACAACCACAAAAAGATTTCAAAGAACCAATTCTTGGTAGTAGTGTCATTGTGAGGTACTTATACGAACCAGGAGAGCTTGAAGGGGGTAGAAAAAGGGCTACTGATCCTATTTGGAGCGTCACTACGCATAAGATATCTAGTATAACACGATCAACTGGAAGACCTCCAGTCTATAAACTGGATTCAACTGCCCCTCAGCGGGGTTTTACTCAACAACAACTACAAGTGATTCCCGAGGATACTCAATTGCCACCGCATGGTCTTAACTAGCACCGTTGCGTCTATTGCACTCAAGACAAGTCAACATCACATTATTTCTGACATGACCGAGATTGTTATTTTTTCTGTCTACGGTGAATTGGCGAGGATCCTTATCCGAATACTGCCAACGCATTATACAATTGCAACTCGCGCAGTGATTATTCTGTTGTTTCTTCAAAGTGATTATTAGTTCAGCATCAATATCAAATTCTCGTTGTTTTTTTTTTTGTCCTGTTGTTTGTAACCGGAGAGTTTTTTTATTAATGATGCTAACATCAATATCACTTATTGTTGTGTCATTATCATCGAAAACAGCTCTTCGAAGTTGATTTATGTTTCGTACTCTGGATACTGCGAGATAGACTAAATTTGACCATTCGATGTGACTATCCACCATCCAAACAATTGTATTCGATATAGTCAATCCCTGTGAAGAGTGTATTGTTGCTGCGTATCCTAGCGTCCACGGGGATTTATTAGCACGCAATGCATCTTCAACGACATTGATATCAACCAGCACAATATCATTTAATACGAGAATTTGTTTTTCACTCTGTCCTGGAATATCAACTTCAATGTTTTGTTTTCGTGTAGCCGATGGCCTATAACAAAGGGGTACTGGAAGCGTTGCAAATTTTTCTTTATGCAATTCAAATAACTTCATCTGAAGTGTATCCCTGACTATTTTTCTACTTGCAATGATCAAATCGTTTGGTCTCCACGCTTCCCAGAAATCATTCATTGGGGTTTCTGAAATCACTTCACGCGCTATTTCGCATTGGATTCTATCCGGTTGTAATCTAATTAGCGCTTTGAACTCGCGTAATCGTTCATCAAGTGATCTATAATCAGTGGTGATTTCTTCATAGTAGTCTACAAAACCCTTTAGCCATTCATGTGGAGATGCACCGACAAATGGTGGTGGTTGGCCGTGATCCCCGCACATGACGACTTTTGTGTTTTTGTTTAACAACCACTCAAGAAATGTTTTTAATACATCTAATGACACTGTGCATATTTCATCCCAAATTATGATTTCAGGAATGAATTTATCACCCATACGCTCAGGAGTCCATTTGTCACCCTTCCATCGAAAGAAACTATGGTAAGTGCAAGCATTTACCCCTCGTTGTATCATCTCTCTGGCGAGTCTGTGAGTCGGTGTTAGCACAATCATGTTAGAAACGCTAGCGTTTCCACGACGAAATAATTCAATTGCACGAGTTGTCTTTCCTGACCCACCACAACCGTTTAAATAAACTATCTTATATCTACATACTGGATCAGATACCGGTGGTGCATTAGAAAATTCTGATTGAATTTCAATACGGTTACAACAAAGATATTTATCATCCATGGCAACGTCTGCGGATTCACAATACTCATGTAGCATCTCCTTTTTAAATCGCCAACGCCCCCAATTTTCTTCGGGATCTGTGAATGCCGCTACAGCTGATTTGTACTTATTGTGTATATACATCGAATCAGTGGCCACTCTAACCGCGGTATTAGGAAATCTATTTATCATCGAAAATAGATTAATAGAAGCATAGGCTAACATTGAACTTCTCAAATGTGTGTACTGGGAATTATATCCATCACAGTAGGTAACAACCGTACCTAATTTCTCACCATTGGATAGAAAAGCATCCTTACGGGATACAAGTTTTCCCTGTTTCATTAAATCCGCTACAATAAAATCGTATTCAGCGACATCTATGATCAACCGCGAAGAGTATTTTGCGTTGTCGTATCGTCCACCCTGGGTAAATTTACCGATTATTCTTCTTCCGAGATCTTTTGCTTGTTCTTTTTTAATTTCAAATAACTTCTTAGACCAATTTATGATTTCTTCTTCACTGAAATCTGGAAATTGTTTTCGTAGTTCGTTGATTATTCTATCTAGATCGGGTTGTGGTAGCCAAACTTCTTTCTGAGCTCGATAGCATATAATAGCCTCGGAAACAATCAACGATATTAGCATACCACAATCAATCATATATCTCAATAGCACTATTGGCATCCAGGCCTTTTCAGATAGGTGTCTACCGAGCCAAACATAACTACACGGATGTAACCCTGTAGCTAATTCAAATGATATCACACGAGCGAATCCGGTTAAATCAAAATCAGGCAATGGTCCATTAATCGCAACACGAGTCATTTCATGCGTGGGGTGTCCAAATCGTTTGAAGTACTCAGCGCATTCCCCATACCCGAGAAAACTTCCGGGGTAACACGCGGATATATCAATTGAAATCATACCATCACGTGAGTATTTCGTATTCCACAGTCCTCCATGACCAAATTCGATGCAACTCAATTTAACATCCTCGAGAAAATCACTTCGTGTTGGACGCCATGAGTTTTTTTCTCTTGCGAAGTGAGCTACCACTGATGGAATAGTAAAACTATCCGTGAGTAGTTTTTCATGGGAATTCTCGGGTGAAAAATCACTAGCGATTTTTCTCATTCTGTTATCTAATTCTTCAATGCGATATAATTCACCATTTGGTTTTACAAATTGATCGAATCCTATTTCGGGATCTTCATCACTTCTAAGTAACCACACTGACACAGGATCATTTTTACACAACGCATGAATAGCATCGAATAATCTCTCTTCATAGAAAACATCCCCGACGAACTCCTTAGGGATATATTTCACGGTTCTATCTCGTGGAAATATTGTTACCGCAGGTGTCCACGCGTGTTTGTTATGATCAATAATCTGTAATGGCGCTCCATTTTTGTTATATTTCGGTTCGTATAAAACCTCTCCGGTTATCGTCATAACGGTTATTGGGAATCGTAACGATGTTTCTAATTTAGCTATATCAGAAATCTTTGCACCATGCTGTTTCACTGTCAGTTCCCACTCGGTTATTTTCCTACGTCGCAGATCAGTTAGTTTATTTCCTTGGGATGCATTTGTGAAGTGTTCTATTATTCGTTCTGCTACACAATTAAGCCCTGACGAATATTTCATAGGAGCTAGTTTTGCGATATCGGGTTTATCATTTAACGGATATATCCCATAAACCATTGCTCTTACGGGATAAGATCTTTCGTAGTATGGCTTATCGATTCCGGTTAGAATTCCTGGTTTGGAATCTCTACTCACAATGACAGCTTTTTTATTCTTGAGGATTGGTTCAAATTTATCCATAATAATCCATTTGCCATCGACTTCGATAATGAATTTGGTTCGGAAAAAATGCCGTTTTTCCCCAACACGTGAAATTATCACTGCTGCTTTTTCATCATTCATGGTAGCATCAACAACACCATCAATTCGAAATGTTGACCAACAATAAGATGCTCCATCACGCTTGAATTCATTAAAACAGTCTCTGATTTTACTAATCATGGCTTTATCAAGAATTGTATTCTTTGGTGTATTAGAAACTATATCGAGATTGAATTGAGCATCTTTCCAGGGGTAATCTCTCTTGGACGTTTTTTTGGGTTTATCGAGATTAAATCTAGGACTAATTTTTAATAATCTCTTAAACTCTTTCATGTTTCCGTCTCTAGGCAGTTTTTTTGGTTTATCGAGATTAAATCTAGGACTAATTTTAAATAATCTCTTAAACTCTTTCATGTTTCCGTCTCTTGGACGTTTTTTTGGTTTATCGAGATTAAGTCTAGGATTGATTTTGTTACGTTTTTTTGGTTTATCGAGATTAAATCTAGGACTAATTTTTAATAATCTCTTAAACTCTTTCATGTTTCCGTCTCTTGGACGTTTTTTGGGTTTATCGAGATTAAATCTAGGATTGATTTTCAATAATCTCTTAAACTCTTTCATGTTTCCGTCTATTGGACGTTTGTTGGGTTTATCGAGATTAAATCTAGGATTGATTTTCAATAATCTCTTAAACTCCTTATCAGCATTGAATTCAGCATTTTTCGAAGGCAATCTCTTGAACTCCCTCATGCTATACTAAAAACAAGTGTCTAAATGAAAGGTTTATGTATAATGAATCACTGCAATGGATCAGTCAATGAATTAGACAAATAGTATAGTATATACTAATGAACCAGGAATTCAGACCACACCCAGTGAGTACAAATTATGAAGCATCCAGTGATGGTGTTGTAAGACACTGTAGACTGAAGAACCCAGTTGGGTGGGATAATGGTATGGGGTATTTGTTCTTTACTGTTGGAAAGAAGAAATATTACAATCATCGTTTCGTATTTGAATGTTTCAATGGATTGATCAAAAATGGTTTTGTTATCGATCACAAGGATTCTAATCCAAGGAACAATTCTTTATCAAATCTGCAAGCTATCACACAAAGTGAGAATTTGAAAAGAGGAGAGAATGGCATTTGCTCAAAAAAAGCGAGACCAGTAAAATCTTTGAATACAACAACTAACGAAGAAAAAATATTTAAATCAATATATGAAGCCGGCAAGTATTTCAATATTTGTAGAGCCTCAGTACGATTCGTTGCAGAGGGGGTTTGTCGATCGGCTATTTCAAAAAGGACGGGACAAAACATTCAATTTAATTATGTCTAATGCGTCATATTTTTCATTTAGAAATATATCATTATTATAGAATAATGAATTCTGAAAACATGAATAGCATCATATCCGAGATTTCAAAATTGAAAAGTTGGGATATTGAACTATCAGATGGGTTAAATCCTGATCAAATCATGTCTGATTTTCAGGATATAGAATATGGAGTTAGCACTAACAAGTATATGCTACCAAAGAAGTATGCGCTCATCAAAAGAATTCAGAATTCTATTAAGGACTCTCTCGCATTTTCCAGTGACGTAAGTGTGTTCGCTCCGTTGTATACCATCGTAGAACGAATACGAAAAGAATTGGGGTACGAATACGAATTGAAAAAGGAGGTTAATTCTAAAGTTAGAAACCTACGGGCGTTAATTCAAGAAAATGAACAATTTTGATTGACCAACCATTTATCATTTTTTGATTGTGACCGTCCCTCATAGAGATTTTAATTTTTTTTTAGCATTTTTTGATTAAAAAAGTCAAAATCAGTGAATGAAAAATATTTCACACACACTGAATAAAAAATCGATAGACCGTTAATGGATGATCAAATGACAATGGGAAAAGTGTGGTATTAATTGTTTTGCAATTGAAAAATTGTTTGCGATTTCAAATAATGGTCAATGAAGCATTAACGACCCGATTGGCTCGTGAACGACTTGATGCAATCAAGAAATTTATACCAATTCGAGACTCTGTCAGGAATAAACTGCAACAACGACAGAGTTTACAAACTGATTTTGCTGTGGGGTCTGAAGAATTGTTTAAACCAGTAACCACAGCAACGAAACAGATAGTGTCAACAATCTCTGAAGAAGGAAAAAAACAAGAAGAGTCTTTTCTTCCTGTGTTAGAAAAAATAGCAAAAAGAACTAAACAAACAAAAAAATCATTGAAAACACTTCCTCAGGATATATCAACCGCTTCAGAACAACAACGAGAACTTCAAGAAGATATCCCCCCACCCGAATTTCAAGAAGAAGGGGAGGATACTACTACTAGTGGACGAGTTGCATTCAATGAAAAACTTCTTCCTGGTAAATTAGATGAATTGAAAAATAAAAAATTTGATTCTATGGAAGAATTAGCCCAATTTGTAACTAGGAGTTTTCATCAGAGAAGAAAATATATTTACGATGATTATAATCTTCCCCCTAAAAAAGATTGGTATAGGGGGTTATATCGTATACTATCAGGTTCCTCTCAAGCAAAAGGAGATGATAAAACATTTCAGGAATATATGGCAGCAATAAAAAAAAAGCTGAATCATCTATAGGGGAGCAATCGGATACCGGATTTCTTAGACTACCAGAACAATCAAAATTTATTGATATAACACAATCCCCCCAACAGATGAAAATAACGAGAGAGGCTGATCATGAAAAGGGTGCAACCGGTATCACTGATAAAACCAAAGGATTTTCAGGCAGTGGTTTAGTTGGAAACTCTTCGGGTTTCTGTCCTGGTAGTGTTATCAATGATATATCACGATTAGAAGTTCTTGTAGGAGGTTTCCGAGCTGGAAATAACTCACCGGAAATAATTAATGAAGCAGCTGATATCTGTAGACGATTATTTCAGGGAGCTATCATAGATATCAGCACATATCGAGATTTCATTGGCGAGTTAGTGGAAATGGGGTATCATAGTGACTGAATTGAAAAGTCAATTGAAAAATTGTTTCTGATTTCAAATAATGATCATACACTACAATCATGATAAACCAATCCCCGTCTACGTAGTTAATTCACGGTTTCCAGTTTATAGAGCATACTACGGAGATGGTTTAGGCAATACCATTTTAGGGTTATTTGCGAGAATGGCTCCAAAAGTGATGCCGTTGGCTAAACAACTAGGAATGAAAGCAATTGAAGTTATTCGTGATAAGGGTACTGGTGCTGTTGGAGATCTTGCTGGAAAAGCGTTTTCAACTGCGAAGAATAAAATAACATCATTAGTGAAATCACGGATGAAATCCAAAGGATTTTCAAAACCGTTACCGTCTACAGCGGAAATGCCTGCAAGTGTTAGTAGAATTATAAATAACGCAGTAGATGAAAAATTAGCGTCGATGGCTTTAAACCCCGACCAAAGCAATATTGCAAATATGATAGCAGGAAGTGGCTTTAAAAAACTACGACGATGAAAATGAAAAATCGCGATTTAGACTCTGATAAATAGAATAAAATGTTCAAAAAGTCACATGATCCAGTGTTTGATATAGACGCCCCAGTTGGCAAGGATGATTCTGTACGCGATTATCAATATTACGCCTATCATGCAATAGACCCAAATAGTCGAGCAAGAATTGAACTTCAAGTCCATGATACCAGTAAATACTTTTTGCCCTGTGAAGCGTTTATTGAAGTAGAAGGAGAACTTGTAACAGCTGATGATACTCCTGCTGTACCAGCACCGTATCCAGATGGTACTCAAGTCGGTTTAGTCAATAATGGTACTATGGCGTTATTTGAGAGTGCTAGATATCTCATTGATGGAAAAGAAATTGAGTCCATAGATCGCGATGTTGATATGGCTACAACAATAATCGGGTTAGCGAGATATTCTGATGATTATACAAGATCAGCAGGACCCTCTATGATGTTTGCAAAAGATGGTAAGAATACCGCAGGAGGAAATCCATTTGTTGTAAGACGACCAAAAAAACGTGATAATAGTGATGCTGATGTCGAGAATATGATTATAAACAACGACGTTAATTTCAATCTAGGAGCTGCAACACGAAACTCAATGTTGCAAGGAGCGCGTAAATCATTTTCATGCGCGATTCCACTGCATCACATATTTGGATTCTGTACAAACGTCAGAAAAGTTATTTATGGACCGAAGCATACAGTATCGCTTGTACGAAAGAGTGATGATAACGACGCAATTTGGAGGATTCCAGCAGATGCTGCAAATCCCAATGCTGATGCCGGTAAAGTCAATTTAACAAAAATATCATTGTGGATGCCAGTGTTGACTCCAGTATTCACCGCAGAAGAACGATTACTATCATTTATGGACCAAGGAGGAAAGTCTTTGTTGAGTTGGCTAACTGTGAGTACAGATGTTAAACAATCAAATATCAACGGGTTATTCACGTGGAATCTAGCATCAAAACAAGGTGTTGCTGCGCCACGTCATATATTTATTGCGTTACAGGATAACACACGAGTTGGCAATCAACTGTCCAGCCATATGATATTTGATCAGTTAGGTGTGAAAGACGTCTCACTGAGAATAAACGGCCAGCAGGAACCATCCGAGGATATACAACTTAATTACACAGAAAATCATATTGCACGAGTTTATCATCGTCTGTTGTCATTTATGGCACGCGACCAAAATGTCGATACTGGTTTGCAAATATCACAATATGATTTTAAAAATTTGTATCCGATCTATTACTTCTCACTGGAACATCTCGATTTGACAAGACAGTCAGTTGTTGATATACACTTTAGAGCTAATGTGACTCGTGGTGCTATTGCTAATTATAGAGCGGTTGCTGTCATTCTCAGTGATAAATCAATGCTACTTGAAGGTGTTGGTGGAAGAATGAGAGTGGTAGATGCCCCAGTAGAAAATCTTTGATTTTCTCGATTTTTCATTGAATTAGAATCAATCAATTATATATAATGTCATATAGTGTTATTAGTGTTGCGTTAACTCCCGGTCAATTAAAAAAATTGCAATCGGAATCAGCTAAAAAATGTGGAACCACAATCACGTTGAAACCCAACCAAATGACTGGTGGTGCAAATAAATTATCACTGACAACTCGTCAAATAAAACATTTCAATGATGCACTTGCAGCCAAACAAGGGGTTCAGATTACTCTCTCTGCGGCTGCTATCAAAAATATGATTAAAACAGGCGGTATATTTCCGTTGTTAGCTGCGATTCCAGCATTGATTTCAGCAGCAGCCCCAGCGGTGGCTAAAGCGGCAGCGTTAGGAGCCGCTGGTACTGCAGCAGGAATAGCACTAAAGAAGGCAACTGGGAAAGGATATAAAAAAAGGGAAAGGGTCTAAGACTACCAGGAACCCCGTATTCGTGGCACAGTGGAAAGGGTCTAAGACTACCAGGAACGATTTATTAATTCAGGAATCGATGGTTCCCAAATCTTCGATGGTTCCTATGTCCAATTTTGATTTAATGGATGCTGCTAAAAAACTAGCGATTAAAAACTTCAGAGGTGTCTTTATGAAAGATCAATTACCACATCAACCAAACAGCGTTGAAACCGGAATCATTAATTTAGATAACAGCACCGGACCCGGAACTCACTGGGTTGCATACGCTATTGATCCACGTGGGATTGTTTATTTCGATTCATATGGATTAGCCCCACCAAAAGAGTTTATGCGGTATATAAAAACCCTTCCAATGAAGACTTGGTATTCTACGCTACCAACACAACAAATGAATGACCCACCAATATGTGGCAGCGAAGTATTAAATGTCCTTGACGCTATTTCTAACTCCTTGAGTAACCCAAGCGGAAAACCACCACATGTTGTCGTTAATGAATACACTAGTAATCGCTGGCAACGACGAAGTCGTCAAAAACGATTTTAGAGAGAGAAAGAGTTTTACAATAACATGATTGATATTTGGGGGAGATCTTTGAAACCCAAACCCGATGACACTGCACCACCTGATTCTGTCAAGGATGTAAAAAAACTAATCAAAGATGAAATAGCTGAGACGTTGAACTTAACAAATGTTGATCCTAATGAAATAGTTGTATTTCAAGACAAACAGGGTAAATTGAAATCCAGTGATGTGTCATTGGATGATATTTTAGTTAAACAACGAAACGCAATCGAGAATACTATCGCGTTATTTTCGGATCAGGGTAAATTGAAAACCAGTAATATTTATCTGGATGATATTTTGGTTAAACAACAAAACGCAATCGAAAATACTATCGCATTATTTTCCGATCAGGGTAAACTAAAACCGGGTGTACTCGTTTCGACGATTACAGATCGATTAAAAACTCTCAACGATGAGTTAAACAATTCTGTGTTTGTACTAACAACACTTGAATCTAGAATTGAAGAAAACGGAAAACAGTTTTCAGTTTTTCGTAGAAATATCATTGATAAATTTATTGGAACCCAGTTGGATAAAATTGAAATAAAACTCCCTGATATTAAAAAATCCATCGATGAGACGAAAACTTTCATCGAAGCCGTCAAAGGTGATTTTTCGAGGATGATAACAATCATTGAAAAAACAAAAATTCGTCATGAGAAAACCAATAACGTAGTATATACAATCCAACACGGATCATTTTTGTGGACATCTACAGACAACAAATTAGATATCACTGCAACCGTTAAGGGTATTTATCGATTAACACTAGTAACCACGACTCAATTTAATATATCATCGTCGAGTTCATCCGGGGTCAACAATACGATTTCAACGATCATCGACAAGGATACAACTGAAAAGTTCACGATAACATCTACTGATAAACATTTGACTAAAACTCCGGTATCATGGTATGTGGAATTCGTAGCGGATTTAAGTAAATAACTAAATCGTTCGGATTTCACAATTGAAAACGCTAGTGTTTTTAAAATAAAAATGATTTCATCAACTCAATGTCGCTATGATCAGGTCAGAGAATTTCAGAATAGACTCAAAACCCTCACTGAGGAGTATCAAATAAAAATAAAAAAATACCGACGAAGAATCACCGCAATTGATGTTATTATATACTCGGTGTCAAGCGTTCTCACTGGCGCCGGAATAATACTAGCATCTGTTACAATGATTGCCCCTGTCGTAGTTCCAATTTGCATTTCTGCGGTGGCTACAATCGGGGGTATATCAACCGGGATAGCAAAAAAGATATCATCATGCAGCCAGAGTAAACTGCAGAATTACTTACTTCAATTTCATATTGCATCAACCGCATATTCGCAGTTATCCCTGATGATATCATCGTCACTCGATAATACGATTATATCAGATAGTGAATTCTCAGCGATGGTCAGTATTTTTGATTCCGCGATATCGAAATTAGAGCGACAACATGAGTATAATAACAATGACAACACCGATGGAATCAGAAAACACGAACCCAAAAAACAAAATGATCTCAATAATATCAACATTACCAGATTGTGAGTTCTCAGTGATGGTCAGTATTTATGATTCATCGATACCAAAATTAGAAATAAATCATGAGTATAATAACAATGACAACACCGCAGGAATTACTTCAACGAATAGTGGATAACACGAACCCAGTACAAACAAGCATGATATCAATAACATCAACGAATCCAGAATTCAGTGTGAATTTCCCCTCTCCGGTCCCAGTGAAGGAGATAGCGCTAGCAAAACTACGAATATATCACAGTTGGCCTTATATCAGATCAAAATCATTTGGTGGTCAACAACCCAATAATTCTTTAGTGTTTACAAATAAGAATAAACCCGACGGAACCCCAGACTGGAAAGTTGTTTCGATACCAACAGGGTCATACCAAATCGAACAAATCAATAATGAATTCGCGCGTAGAATAAAATCGATTACTGGAGTAGAGTCAAAAATCGCTATAACAGTTCATGAACCGACGCTATCATCCGCAATTGAGATAAGCACAGAAGGATACGTCGTAGATATCTATAACAGCTCGATAAGAACCGTACTAGGATGGCCTGAAAACCCACCTCAGGGAATCGTTGTTGTACCACCCAAACCTAAAAAATCTGATTATGTCACAGACAGGATAAAACCTGATAATCCAATAAAAAGTTATAAAGAGTTCAGTGTAGAATTTTTTGGGTCAATGCACCAACATTCTGTGGGGGGTGGACAATCGAGTGTGTATCATTTTGTTGTTGAATCTAAAATCGATGAAAATTTCACAGCGATGAATAATGATTTTTCACTGTTGTTAATATCTCTTAAATCCGGCTCTCTCACCCGAGATGAATTTATCAGCGTCGTAGAAACATGTAACAAAATTATCGACGATATGGAAACATTTAATTTACGAATTATTCGATTTATACTCGATCATGAAACCCCCACAACGAGAACAGAATTTGCAACGAAGTATAATATACGCGTAGAAGATATTCATGCGTTCAAACTACCAGGATATAATATCTTAGAACTACAAAAATCTCTCAGTGATGCCATCGATGTTGGTTTCAAAATAATCTATGACGCATGTGAAAGGAAACTAATGAAAAATTTATTAATCCTGACTCACAATAATGACCCAGACGGTGGCGGCAGACATATCGCTCCGTTCAACGTGAATATTTCATCGGTGATTGCGCTTAATTTAGTATGTGATGTTATCGAAGGAAGCTATCAAATTAATCTCGAACGATCAAATCAAGCTCAGCAAGGATATATTCTTTATTCGTTTGCACCAACAGCTCCTCCAGGATTCCTAATTATTGAAAACCCAATTGATCCTGTCTACATGCGATGCCATAATAATTCATTAACCAGAATTAATTTCAAACTCACCGACCAGTCAAATAATCTGATTGATTTACAAGAAGAGGTGTTAGCGATTAGTTTATTTGTGAAATCATAAATGATTTTCATCCTAAAGACTGGATCAAATATTCGGTTAAAATCATTTATTATTTTTTGTTAACCCAGTGATGAAATCACTAAGCAGCAGAGAGGGTGGATGACAACAAGTTGCGACCAAAATTGATTAAAAAATCGTAAAAGTCTCCGTTTTCATTTTTTTAGTTAAAATGAGATTTCGTAGGGAAAGCTCATTAAGATTTCAATCAATTTTTTGTCTGAAAACGTTGTAGGGTTCACCCCTGAGACATTTTTTTGGGTTAAAATGAGATCGTAGGAAGGCTCGTTTTAGGATTTCAATCAAAATTTTGTCTGAAAACGTTGTAGGGTTCACCCTCTCTGCTGCTGAGAGAGAGAGAGAGAGAGAGAGAGAGAGAGAGAGAGAGAGAGAGAGAGAGAGAGAGAGAGAGAGAGAGAGAATGTTATTCCTACTTTTAAAAATATCACGACTCTTTAACGTTTTGTACAGTATATTTTCCTTACGAAATTTCACACACATCTCACTGACATACTTATTCCTTTAGGAAATAAACCACTATTGTAAAATATCACAAGAATGAATTGCAGACATAGCCTACTAAAATCATTCTGTCAAAAACATTTTGTGAAGTTCTCACAGAATAGTTCATCCAAACATGTTTTGGTGTAATTCGCAATAAGACTGACATTTCAACGATGGTGCGATTATTTGTGCATAAGTTTTAGTGTTTGGAAAGTGACTAGTGAACAGGTACAGAAATACACGCCTTATCTTCTCGCTGTGAGAATAACAACTGAAGCCGATTTGAAGCGAAGGCGGTGGAAAATATCGGTTTGCCAATGAAATCACTTACAATGAGTGACGCATTGTTTGGTTCGAGATTCAAGGTAGGTAGTGTAGTGGTCAGGCGCAGAAAAAATACGTCTTATCTTGTCACTGTACTAAGAACGAGTGAGGGCATTTTGAAGCTAAAAGGGTAGAAAAAAAAGTGTAGCCAATAAATTGCTTCTAACGACTGACGCATTGTTTTGCCTAGGCTCATGCATTGATTCATTTGCAGCGCAGACAGATTGGAGTGTGAACTTACAATCCCTTTGTTGCGCATTGTACCATTTCTTCATGACACATCAACCACTTAACTGCGCAATTATTGTTCGAGTTTTAAAACTGACCAAGAAAATACTTTCTCACTTTGACATAAACACATTTGCCTTGGTAGAGAGAAATAACATAGTACTGAGTGGTATTTTTGTTAAACTAGTGAATTTGGGGTTTGTATAAAGTAAATAAACTAAAGTACAGTGAACCTCAATGATGATAACCCAATCTGTCTGTCCAGAGATGCATGTATTTACATCAGAAGAAATGTGTTATCTAAAACACAAAGATATAAGGCAAGCATGATTAGAATGAACACAGAGCGCAAACTTTTGTAACAAAGGTATGTTTTCCTTCACGTCTGCGCAAGTTTAAGTTTCAATTCTCTTGCAAAACAAACTTGGTACGTTTTGTAGAGCTTGAAATAATAAAAATATGAACAAACTTAAGCCCTTTGCTATATATATTTTCTTTTTTGCAGCAATAGACTAAACAAAATATATACCGTTACAGCAATCAACAATCTTACATCTTCTATAAAAGAAAAAATACATAAAAAAATAGAATTAATCATAAACGATTACTAACACCCAAAAAACAAACAACCGAATTTAACAAACGCAATGACGTCTAGAAATGTCTTTCACTTGGAAAAGGCATTGAATGTAATCTGACATGCACAAGAAAAAATTTATAAAGAGAGAATTTGTAATTCAAAATTTAATTTTGTTCCATATTGTTTGTGTTTTTAGAGAACATACCCAAACACTAATAAAGGGTGGAACGGGGAAGATACACATAATTTTTGTTGTTGGTATTTCTGAAACAATGGTGTGATATTCCTACAGTTCTTAGCCAACTCTGTATGTTGGGCCGGGTCTGTGGGATATCCACAAATATGGAAGTGCAGATTCATGTCACATTGCAAGTGCGTGCGTGTTTTGTATAATGGTAAAAATCTGATAGTAATTTTTTCTTGACACTTATGAAGTGAAGTACCTGTGCAAAGTGTCAAAAGCTATAATCACATAACTTTTGTACGACTTGCACACATTTACACTTTAGAAAATGTGAAGTATCACAAATTATTGTCACAAACAGAACTGGAACATAGGGTCTTGACAGTTGTTGTTTATACACCTCCGCACAACTTCACTAACTTACTCTGACTCATGCTTTGGTCTGATGAAAGATCGCCGTTGTAGGTGTAGCAACAGTAGTAAGAGTAGGAGGAGACATCGTCGCTGTTGTCAAAAAGGGGTAGTTATTTTAAAAATGGGTTTATTATTTTTTTTAAATATCAAATGAAGAAAGACGTGTGTTAAATCAGGGTTGGTAGATATCGCGGTCAACAGCAAAGTAGAAGTGACAAAGAGAATGAGACATCGTAGTCAAGTAGCGATGTTTTCTAGATGGAGTACGTACGTGTTCTAGCAGTACAGTACAGTCTCTGGAGCTCTTGATGACACCAACTGTCTATTTTTTTCCCTTTTATTGCAACCTTTTTCTTTTCGTGGTAGGATTTAAATCGAAGGGTCGTCAAGATGCATGAGGTGTTTCAGACGTACTATTGTCGTTTGCATAAGTCATCCAGGGCTTCCAAACTGTTGGACTTTCACTTGCCCTTGTGAAATATACCAAGTCATTATCATAGCTAGAGGTACATAGGGGTATATATATAAAGAGAAATCGAACTTAGTTAAATCATTTCTGAATCAGTAATTGGGATGAAACGATCGCACGATTTCAGTAAGAGAGAAGAAGGTAAGAGGCAGCGACGTGACGTATCGCCTCACACACGTAAAGAAGTGTTTGCTCAAATCGAAGACATGAGCGAACCTGAACCGATACCTTCCACGTCTGCGGCCAGACCGAGAGAGCATATTCCAAACCAAAGTCCACCAGTATCACCCGAAACGTATTACCACATTCAAGAGACGGAAAAACGCTCCTCTAGAAAATTTAGAACTACAGCCTACAGGTACACGGTGAAAATTAAAGATTTCAAGTCGGAAGTACCTTTGGAGAAAGCAGAAGGGTTCATCGCCGATTTGTGGGACTCTTTGTTAACCTCACTGAAACTACGATGCCAATGCAAAGAAGACGATCGCTTGACACTTTCCATTCATCACGACGGTTTGAAGTCTCCTGTTTGGATCGAGTTTAGCAGTCCATCAGAACTGACACCTTCTAAAGTCATCGACAAGATTCAACATGTGCAACAATCCAATGACAAGTTTCACATCGCCGACGGAAAAGCCACACTGTTCATGACCCACGTGTCTCTTCCCCAGGGGACAGGACGCAAAAAAGTATTATTGGTCGACAACCTTCGCAACACCAAACTAAGCCTCGTCCGAATTAACAATCCTCAAGACCAGATGTGTTTAGCCCGTGCTGTCGTCGTGGGACGAACGTATGCCAACAAGAACGACACGGCAGAATGGAAAAGAGCCTGGAAAACTATTCAACAATCGGACCGAGCCAAACAAAGATGTGAAGCAGAACTCCTGTTACAGCAAGCGGGGATATCCAAAGACACCCCTTTGCGGCATTCCAGAAATGCAAAAGTTGCATGACGTCTTGGCTCCACGTTACACCTTGAAAGTACACCCTCAACAAGTGCGTGGACCTCTTTTGTTTCGAGGCCACGATTTCAAAGACGGAAAATACATTCACGTCTATCATCACGATGAGCATTTTGATACCATTACCAGTATCACTGGATTCCTGGGATACAGTTACTACTGTGAAAAATGTGACTATGGTTATAACAATCGAGAACAACACAAGTATTGTGGATCAAAATGTGAGGGATGTTTGGCCTCTAAACCTTGTCTGGACAAAGGAAAAGAAAGAGTGCATTGCCATGTTTGTCAGCGCACTTTTGTCAGTCTTACCTGTTACCAACAACATTTGAAGATGCAAGGTTCACAGCAGAAAAATGCTTGTCAACTCCTGAGATTGTGCCCTACTTGTGGACAAGGCATACGTACCAATAGTGCCAAGTTTCACGTTTGTCGAGGTAAGAAACTATGTCACATTTGTCGCCAAATCGTGGATTTGGATCACGAATGCTTCATTCAAAAATACCAACCCCAACCAGAAGATACCCAGAAAAAAGGAAATTTTATCTTTTTTGATTTCGAATGCATGCAAGAGACCGGTATTCACATTCCCAATTTCTACGTGGCTCATGGAGCGTGCGATCAGTGTATCCAAGAGCCCATCTTTAGTCATTGCCCTCACTGTAGCAAGATTCCTGGAGGACGTGAAAAAATATTTCGATGGTCAAACACCTTGGTCAATTTTGCCCAATGGATCTTAAACCCCATCGATGAGACGTGGAGTCCAGAAGACATCGAACGTTACGGAGATTGTCATCGCCATGCCACGGTCATGGCTCACAATTTCTCGGGATACGATGGGCAATTTCTGCTCAGATACTATACGGAACAAAGTACCGAACGTCCTAAAGTGAGTTTGAACGGAGCCAAAATCATTTACATGCAAGTAGGACAAGTGCAGTTTAAAGATTCGATGAGTTACTTGGCCATGTTATTGAGTCGCATGCCTAAAACGTTTGGAATGCCAGAAATGGCTAAAGGTTATTTTCCACACTTTTTCAATACCGAAGCCAATCAGCGTACCGTTCTACCCCATTTGCCGGAGGCTCATTATTACGACCCCGACAACATGCGTACCGAACAACGAAAAGCTTTCTTAGCTTGGTACCAGACTCACGCCTCGGACCCTTTTGACTTTCAAGAAGAAATGTTAAAGTACTGTCGATCTGACGTGGACATTTTACGACGTTGCTGTGGAAAATTTCGAGAATTATTCATGGAGTACGGAGGGATCGATCCTTTGAAAGAAGCTTGTACCATCGCCAAAGCATGTTCATTAGTGTACCGAAAATGCTTCATGCCTGAAAATACTCTAGCTGTCATCAGTCCTCAAACGACGAACTTTGTCAAACGGCAATACTCTGTCAAAGCCCTACGCTGGCTCCATTACTTGTGTGACAAGGAAAACAAATGGATCCAACACTCTCGCAATGGAGGAGGCGAAAAGACCATCGGAACGTATTCGGTGGATGGTTGGGACTTAAAAAACCCTCAAATTGTGTACGAGTTTAACGGATGCTTATTTCACGGATGCCCTTTGTGCTACCCTCAGCGTGACACCAAAAATCAATTTTTACAACGGACTATGGAAGATTTGTACCAGACAACTTGTCAACGACGTTTTAAGTTAGAACAGCAAGGATACCAGGTAGTGGAAATGTGGGAACACGAGTACGATCAGCGTTTGAAAACTGATCCCGAGTTTAAACGCATCGTAGAAAGTTACAAGATGGTGGACCCATTGAACCCTCGGGATAGTTTGTACGGAGGACGAACGAATGCTACTTGTTTGCTGTACCAAGCGGATGAAGAGAAAGGAGAAGAAATCAAATACTTGGACGTGTGTTCGCTGTATCCGTACGTCTGCAAATATAGTCACTTTCCCGTAGGGCACCCAGAACTGATGACAGAACACATTGACTTGGACCACATACGTCAGTATGAAGGATTGATCAAGTGCAAAGTCTTGCCTCCCACAGACTTGTACCATCCCGTTTTACCTCACCATTGCCAAGGAAAACTGATGTTTCCTTTGTGTCGCACATGTGCCGAAACGTGCAACCAAGATCAACCTTGTCAGCACAACCTGGAAGAACGCGCCTTGACAGGAACGTGGGTGAGCTGGAATTGTTTAAAGCTCTGGACCTGGGATACCGACTGTTAGAAGTGCACGAAATTTACCACTTTCCCAAGACACAACAATACCATAAGGGCAACGAGACACAGAAAGGTATTTTTGCAGACTACGTGGATGCTTTTTTAAAACTAAAACAAGAAGCTAGCGGCTATCCGTCCTGGTGCCACACTCCCGAAGACCAAAATATATTCAAAGAAAAATATCGGGAGCAGGAAGGCATCACTTTAGACCACATCGAGAAAAACGAAGGAAGGCGATCGTTTGCCAAAGTCATGCTCAATTGTTTGTGGGGTAAAATGGCACAACGACCGTCTTTACCCAAGACGGAGTATTTGTCCGAACCTTCCCGCTACTTCCAGATGATTCACGACAAAACCAAAGTCATCAAACACGTGGACGTCATTCGTGAGGACTTGATCTTAGTCAATTACGAAGAAGAACTAGACTTTGTAGAAGCCGACAAATTTGGAAATGTCATCATTGCGGCTTACGTGACAGCCCACGCTCGCTTAAAATTGTACGAAGTGTTAGAACTGCTAGGAGATCGCGTCCTGTATTTTGACACAGACAGTTGCATCTACATTCACCGACCGAACCAGTGCAACCCTACCATCGAAGGAGACCGTTTAGGAGCCTGGACCGATGAACATCCCGACGACAAGATTCTAAGTTTTGCAAGTGGTGGTCCTAAAAATTACGGCTACGAATACCGAGACCTACAAGGAGATATGCACACCGAATGTAAAGTAAAAGGATTGACTCTCAATTATCGCACCAGTCAAGTGGTGAACTTTGACGTACTACAAGAAGCCTTGCAGTCTGGACAGGATGAAACTTTTAAAGTGACTACCCACGAACCGCACAAGATCGTACGGTTAGCCACACACCAAATCGTCAGTAGGTCTTTGGAAAAAGTCTATCAAATCGTGTACCAGAAGAGAGTGCGGCTTCCCAATCACTTCACTTTACCGTACGGTCACGTCGAGATTGGGCAGCATATAAAAAGGGACATCGTCCAAGACCAATAGTTCATTGTGACTAACACTGCCAAGCGAGAAAGATGAATCATTTCACACACCAAGTATCAAGCGTAAGACTCAAGCAGATTTACGAATGAAAAGGGTACGTAATGGGAAACAGCTACGCTGGGACACAAGCGATAGCTGACCAGATTTTAAACCATGTGTGTGACGGATATAGAAAGCAACATGAACTTTCTCCTATTTGATTGTTTGTTACTTGTTTTGGTTTAGCTTTTTTTCTTAAAAATGGATATTAATTGTTGTATGAAAAGTAAAATTCTTATATGAAATGCGTATGCGTTGTATGTAAAGTGAGGTCTTTTTGAAGGCATACAATTTAATTATAAAAGTATTTTTTTCTAGATCAAAGATTTGTTCTATGTTCAGATTTGAATGTTTTAAATGGATAGTGCTTAGACCAAAGCACAGGCCAGAGAGCCTATGTATATACTTGAATAAATGTTTTGAACCCATGTTTCTTTCTGTATGTCTATGTTTGTCCCTATCAGCCCTTTCTCCCTACAAGTCTATTTTACCCTATAAATAGTTTCGACCCTCTTTAAACACAATGAAGTCACCAATGTTAAATTCCCTTAAAACTTCAGGTGAGATTCTTTTGTTAAATTCCTATCCATGTTTAACGTTACGGTCCCATTGACGCTAAAGTGACCCAATCCTTGTCGCTATGTTCAATTCCCCATTCACTCCTAGTTATATTTCCCCATGTTAAATTCCCCTTGACGCTAGATTTGCCCAAGCCCTTTTTGACTGGATTTTCCCTTGACTCTAGAGTGCCCCCATATACTACTGCCCGTTTTGACACCGATATATTGTTCTACATTATACACCAACATTTTATATAATGCACGTAGTCACGAATTCAGCAGATTTTAAAAACTCAAATGAGTTTGGTTTATTGAGAAAATAAAAACAATACAAAAGTAATGCACATTTTCTTATGTGAAAACGTCCACAACAATATAGAAAATGTCTAAGCCCAAGATTTGAAAAGTGGTTTTGAGTTCTTAGAAAACATTTGAACTAGCAAATAACATTGAAAGCAACATGCTATAAAAGAGGTGTTTCGACAATGGCTCACCATATATTAACTGCCTGCCTAATTGTGATTGGTATCATTAGTGTATGAAGTTACTTACTAAGATATCCATGGTTATATCCTTCCGTCAGATGTACGTACAACATAAAAAGAGTAGCAGCTGGAAATATTCAATAAACATATTTATTCAAGCTGCGGAATGTGACCTTTCTTAGACAATCAATAAAACGAGGTACAGATGATTGCTAGGTAGATCGTGGCTAATAAATCCAGTATGCAAAAATATATTTACAAAGAGTTGACCAAAACCCATTAAACAAAGCAACAATAATTATTTTCTGGTTTAGTTTCCTTAATAGCAAGTCATTTTATATATTTTGTATATGGTACATAAATCTTTTTGCAACCTTGATTTATTTCCCCTTTATGCTTACCAAACTCAAAGTGCAATTTATATGTAAGTAGTCTGATATAACATGTAATCTATATGTAGGTAGCCTGATATCGATATCTGACGCAATCTTTAAGTATATGTTGCATATAATGCGGAAGTTGAAACATCTTACAATGACATGAATTAATTAAGTTATAAAAGTAGAAGTAGAAATATCATAATAAATATGGGAGAAAATATCGTATTTTGAAAAGCGAAGCGAGAACTAAGATAAAAAATAAAAAGCATGCAGGATGAAAGCACATATTGACACAAATCAATAATATATTATTTGGAGAAAAATAATCAGTGAATGTAGTAGAAGATTGTTTACAGTAGATAAAATATCGGATAAATGAATATAGACATCTCAAATAACAGCAACGTATTGAACACAATGAATCAACATGGAATTAGCACAGGTGTATGAAACTCTTATAAAAATGCAATCATGTATCACCATGATGTAATTAGAATGGCGTTGCCACAAGATGACGTCATGGCATGATAACAATACATCCTAAAGGACATTCAATGCAATTTACGATACTAATTAAGAAGGGAATGTAGCAACTTTGATTAAAATTGTATTGGATCGAGTGTGGTGTTGTCCTTCAGAAGCAATAATTTCCAGAACATTGTAAACACGATCGAGCTGTTGAAAATGTACATAGCAATTTATATAATTTAAACTTTGAAAAGCATACTTACAAACAACACAAACTAAATTGCTGAAGTCCATTTCAGTTACTTTAGTTATACATCGCATACGTTTCGAGAAATGGGTCAGCAGTATTGACCTATATATATCTAGAAATCTTATCAAATTTCGTGATGGTGAGAGCTACACATAAATTTATAAGCAGATAATCTTGTATGATGGCCTATTTTCTAAATGAATTACGTTTAACTCTTTCAGTTTTTTCACACGATGATATCCTAAAACTGGGTCTGGTATTTCAATAAATTGCATGAAGATCAAACCAGAAAGAATAGTGAATAATCGGGGTTTTTTTTCGGCATGATTCGTAAGTGAGTAATTCACCATTTCAATGCAAGTTATCAATTATTGACTACGTGGATCCTTTTAGCATACTATACAACATAAATCGAACAGACATGTTTATAAATCAGTTCATCTATGTGAATTGCTGTTCAACACTTTAATTATTGTTTTGAAGTAACACTCGCTTGTGGAATATGCTAAAAGGTTTGTTTTGTTTTACGTTTGTAATTTATCTGGTAGTTTCATTCACAATTTCATTTGCTGAACATAAACAAACGAAAGGGAGACCAAAACGGTAGCGAAATGAAACATAACGTTATGAAATAATCAGTGGATATTTTGGACAATATGGATTTCTTAAATATGGGAAACAACATATAGGTGACAAACGATATTACGTTCATTGTGATGCTATCAGTGTCTACTATGTACTGGAGTTATCCACATGACCACAGTTTAGTGAAATATTGCTCAACTTCTTTTTTACAAATCAGCAACTGGATTAGGTGTTCCATCCAGCGTGAGTCTTTGCAACTGACAGAAATGCAAACAGACCGATTTACATTTTGATAATTTGAAGAGGTTGGTACTGGCCCCATTTTGAATCTTGTTGATACTTTGTTGTACTTGTCAATCAATTGTATGCATCTGATTTGATCGATAACATATTAGAAAATCATCAACGTATAATGAGCAATCCACAGCGGGAGCCAAAAGACTTAGTGAAGCTATTGATTTTAATATTAAAAAGCGTCAAATATAAAATACTGCCCGGCAGCACACCCATATCTTGCTCGGGAATATCTCAGAGGGTCGAGCGAACTCGTACCTTGAATTCTCCGTCTGAGAGAATGTTTAATATGAATGAGTGCAGATGGCTTATTAGACCCAGATTGTGCAGGTCATTTAATAACCCGTACTTGAATGTTCTATAATAGGCCTTTTCTAAATCAAAGGTAACTTCTATTAAATATTCCTTCTTGATACATGCGTCACGAATAAATGTTTCCAGTCTAACCAGATGATCGTTGGAAATACGACCAGAATGGAAGACACTTTGGAAAGGAGATATTAAATTTTTACTTTCCAAGTACCATACAAGCCGAGAATTAATTATTCGTTCCATTCATTTGCCGACACAGCTTGTCAGTGCAATGGGTCGATATTTGTTAGGATCTCCGCTATCGTCACCTGGTTTGGGAACTGGTGTTTAAGTTGCTTCTTTCCAAATCTTGTGTACGTTATGAGAGATGCATAAATCATTAAACATTTTAAAACGAAATGTTACTGATGATTCTTGGAGGTGTTTCAATAACTGGTAATGTATTTCATTAGTCTCAGCGGATGTATCATAGGACTTGTCAAAAGCCTCCATAAGCACCAATAGAGGAAACAGTTGGTTATAACATTGAGAACTGTTGGATGTGAATTTTAAACGTGATTTTTATTTTGAGTTTTAATCTTTAGATGCTTCTCAATAATTAGATGATGATGACGTTTTAGTGAAATTGCAAGAATATTTATTATGTCCCGTTTCAAACTAAAATGTTATTGTTAATTTCAGATGTCGGAAAGAATTGCTTTTTCTCTTTACATTTATTGTTCGGATAGTGTTCCAAACGTTCCTCATAGATGCCCGTTTACATTTTTTACCGGAGAATACGGTATTCATTAACATTTTCGAGTGTTAGAACGATTGATAAAATTTTGCAATATTTCTTTGCGTTGTCTTATGGCTTCTTTATATTCTTTAGTTATCCGATGGTTTGGTGGGGTTTCTTTACAGTTCGGTGAGGGAGACTTTTGTAAGCAATCTCGATTAGAATGGAAGTAAAATGCTGAATAGGATTAAAAACATTGGTAACTGTATCCTCATGAAGTCTAGCGTTACAGGTTTACAAACGTAATCCAGTCGACTTTCTTTAAACTTTACTGTGGAATTACGTCATCAAATTTAGAGTTTATATTTTCAGATTAGATTGGAAAGTGATCACTGCTGTGAAGGTCATCAGCGACCTTCTATTCGTAGCCGAAAAGCAGCGAAGGCGATCAAAGTGTAAAATCTATAGAAGTGTATGCACCGGTTCCTGGGTGTAAATATGTCGGTAATTTAGTGTTATTTAGACACAGTTTGTGTTTAGAAATGAAGTATTCTACGCAGTGAGGGGCTCTATTGTTCACAACAACAGAAACTCCGCCTGAGACCTTGTCAGCGTTTTGAAGATTTGGTGTTAAACAGAGAGTAGTTTTTTACATGTAAAAAAACAGCATGACATCCGTCTCTTTCAAGAATGTTTCCTGTAGACATAATATGTTCGTTTACAAGAATCAGAATATCTATGTAGTCTGTTTTAAGGCCTCGACAGTTCTACTGTAATATGGTGTTCTTCATTATAATTTTAAGATGAAGATTGTGGAACTAGGTTA
Organism: Unio delphinus; assembly: GCA_029339505.1. NCBI lineage: Eukaryota > Metazoa > Mollusca > Bivalvia > Unionida > Unionidae > Unio > Unio delphinus. The sequence continues at coordinate 4,923,108 of JAQISU010000240.1, forward strand.
GACCTTTCGCGGCGGCAATCTGTATATTTATTTCTCTGGAGGAAGTTCGGGGTTACTTTGTGTTGGTAGGTTTTGAGTCACCTTGATTACATGGAGCAAATTCTTCTTCACCCATGCCCTCAATGTCACCAAACCTGTTATAAAGTTTGATGGGGTCATCTGACCCTTTTTGCTCTCTTATTTCCTAGCGATTTGTGTTTATTCTTCGGTAATTTCGGTGGTGGGTGTGTTTATAAACGTTGTATGAGACGATGTGTTGTTCAGTGGTAGGTAATGGGGAGGGAGGTATTAGTGCCCGATGTTTTTACAACAAGTCAAGACAACGTATCACGCCTTTGGATGTACTGTGTCGTGTGGGCGAAACAGGTGACTGGAATATTGAAACAAATTTTCATTTTCTTGAAATTATCTATCGTTTACACTCAACATAAAGGCAACCCGATTCCAGCTTGTTAAAAATTTTTGGTGTGCCGATTGATCCCATTAATTTTTTCACAAAAGGAGACAGTGATGTACTTGAATTTGTGGCATCTTTGGACTGTATAACCATGAAGCGTGGTAATGACTCCACACTACATTGGTTCGTCATCATAGTCAGACTGTGTTGTCGGTCGTTTTAATTGATTGTTTATAAATTTCAATGATGGTTTGTTTAAAGATCAGCATTCTTGCACCCCGCCAACTATGAAGCCTAACGACGGGACACTTTTCAAGTGCCGGGGATACACAGATGATATACTCAGTACATAAAATTAGCTATGATTTACCCGTGAACTCAGCACCTACTAGGGTCGGAAAAATTACCTCCCGATTGACTATTTGAGCCACTGCCATCTAGGAAATCTTCTTAGACTTGGAATAGGTAAAGCTGAAGGTATAGTCTGTATGGGCAACGGTGGTATCAAGAGAGATAATAGAAGAAAGATAAATGTGCGCAAGTAAATAAAGACATTTTAAAGACCTGGCTCATCCCTACCACGTCTAGAAGAATTAGAGACCAAATCAGTGCATTGTATCGGAAAGCCTCTTCTCAGCTGCATGGATATTTTCATCCACAGACACAGGATGCAACCTAACTGCAAACAGGTTGCCTCTACTTAGTCGCCACTACGACATGTAGTGAGGGTTTGGAACCTGGTAAAATGGTTTTTATTACTGCTCCTCTCTGAAAACGTTCTGCTCGTAGGTTAGCTTTATCTTTATTGGACATTGCTCTGCTCATTGAAGGCGTAGGCTGAGTAGCTTTTCCAATCAGTGCCTTTATTTTGTTCCGTACTTATTTTACATTGCTTCTATTGTCCTGAGTCGACCAATACTTTTGGCAGGTGTTTTTCTTTGTGGTGCGGATTGTACGATTGGCTGCTCATTACTTGCTTTTGTAGATAATGACATCCGAGGAAAGGCCATTTTGTTTGAATTTAGTCAGATCCCTTTGCTTTTCATTAATAGCTTGTTAACATTCCTCGTTCTTCCATGGTAAGGCTTTCTCGATATGTGGTTATCACATCCTTCCGTTTTGGGGATGCTTAAGGCAGCCGCTGCAGGGAGTGCGTCTTGTACATTTTGATTGTATATATTGATATGAACATGTTGAAGCTGCTCCCACATTCACAATATCAAAGGCTCGCACGCGCACGTAATCACACATCCTTAGCTTCAGACATTGACGCTATGAGGGGCTTTAATGCTCGCAACAACAGCAACTCCTTAAGAGGCCCTGTGCACATTATCAAAGTAGGTGATAGACATGGAGTAGTTTTAAGTGTGATGTTGCTTGTACTTTAGAATGTTTCCTGTAGACATAGTACAATAGGATACTATTCGTTCAAAAGCTCGACAGTTCTACTGTAATAAGATGTTCTTCATTAGAAGTCTAAATTAAAAATTATGGAGCTAGGTTAGACCTTTTTTAGAGGCAATCTATGTTGTTATTTCTCAGTAAGAAGTAAGGGGTGTATTGTTTGTTGGTATGTTTTGTGCCAATCTGAGCACATGGAGCAGTTTTCTCTCCATCTATGCTCCCAATGTCTCCAATCCTGTTCTAGAGTTCGCTGGGGAGCTGCAGAGAGGGCGAATCGGATAATCTTTAATAGAGTTAGATTTCGAACAAACAACGTATATGTCTTTTTGTCAAATTAAGGCTTTCTCAAAACCGAAAAAAATGTCAACACCAACTAAGGCTTGTTACTAAACCAAAACACAGACGCATATTTGTTGTCGTGGATTTGTTAGTTGTTATGAATTAAATCATATGATATAACAATAATGGTAGGAGCATCGTTAACAACTAAACTAGCTCGAGAGTAATTAGAGGCAATAAAGAAATGAATCCCTGTGAGAGATTCTGTCAAACAAAAACTTCAACAGCGACAGGAAGCTCAAGTCGATTTTGCAATAGTTGCTGAATAATTATTCAGACCTGTTACTACAATCACTAAAGAGTTAATATAGGGAAAAGAAGAAGATGAGGTAGAAACAAAGAAAGGTGTTCTTCCTGAACTTAAAAGAATAGCAAAAGAAACTAAACAAACATCAGAACTTTACAAAATCTTCCTGGTACAGCAAGATTTCACTCCGGTCCGAAACAATAACGATGAAGAAATTGTCCAAGAATTACGAAATAAATTTACCGAGGAAATTTAGCATATATCGACAAAGGTGGTCCGAATCATTTCATCGAACTTGTTTCTACGAGTTACGAAGATAAAAAAGAATATTGAAACCGAAGCATAAAACATATATTAGAGATAGGCAACACTGGGCTGATGTACTTTATAAAGTTAAAACTTATACAAGCCGAGTTGATACAAAAAGTGCACCGTATATAGGATAGCTCGGTGCGGAAGATAAAGTGTATAAAAAATATGAAACAATAAAAAGAACACTACAACAGCGAAAAGAAGAACTAAGACGACAAAAAAATGGAAAAACAAAAGAGCGGAGAGAAGAATTAAAACAACAGCGAAAAGAAGAATTAAAACAGCAAAAGTCTGAAAGAAAAATATAAAAAATCTTCAAAACAATAGTTTGTCTCATCTCAACAAGAAGGAATAACAGATGATGATTTTCAAGAACTTAACAGATCACCGGATGAAATACTTGCGGTGCGCTAGGCGCAACTAGTTATAGTAGTGGTGAGGGATTTTCTCATTCTGGAACTCATGGTAGTGGTCTTGTTCCCTGTCCTAATAATATTTTCTCCTACATAGCACGATTAGAAATTCTCATGGGGTGGGGTAAACGAGCTAGAAAATCTCACCGAAAATAATTAATGAAAACGCTGATATCTGCCGACGACTATTTGAATGTGGTATCATGGATATTGGTGTATATCGAGAATTTATCGATGAACTCGTTAATGATTATCATAGTGATTGATTGTCACCCGATTAATAATAATTAGATAAGATGATCATGCACTACAACCATACCAAACCAACCATGACCTACGTCGTAAAGTCACGATTGCCCCATTATGTATAATGGAGATGGTCTCGGTGATGTTGTTCAAAAGTTATTTGCAATGATGGCTCCAAAGATAGCACCAATCGCAAAACAATTATTGCTGAAAGCTTTTGATGGTATTCGTGATAAGGGTATTAGCGCTGTGGGTGATGTTGCCGGTAAAGCATTTTCCGGGACGAAGGAAAAAATAATCACGCTGATTCGACGACTAAAAACCGCCACCGGGAAAACTACTTCTACGGAGATTACGCCTGTGAGTGTTAGTAAAATACTAAACAAAGCAAACGATCAAAAAATAGCAGAGGGTATAAATGAAGGATTTGATGTTCAGAGCAATATCACTGTAAATATGATAGAGGAAAGTGGATTGAAATCGCGAATTAGATCGAGAAATATATAATAAAATGTTAAATCGTTCTCCCAATCAAGCATTGGATATGGATTCCAAGCTTCTCAAAGAGGATTCTTTAAATAAGTATCAGCTTTATCCGTATAAAGCAACACAACCAAATGAACGAGGGAGAATTGAACTTCAAGTTCATGATACAAATAAATAACTTCTGCCCGCTGAAGCATTTAATGAAGTAGAAGGAGAACTTGTAAGAACTGTTGCAGCTAATACGCCATATGACGCAACTCTCCGAGTTCGTTTCGTTAATAATGGTATTATGGCATCATTTAGTAGCGCTACATATATGACTGGTAGTAGAGAGATTGAATCTATTCAAAAGGATGTTGATATCGCCACAACAATATTGGGATTAGCGAGATATTCTGATGATTATACAAGATCGGCATGATGTTCGTTAAGGATGATACTGATCAAGCTGATCATAATAAGTATTAAATTACGGACACCAGTAGCTACTGCATCTGATCCACAACCAGTTGACGTTGAACATGAAGCTAGATAGATGCTGCCCGCTTTGATGTTATAAAAGATGATAATGTTAATTACAAGTTAGGGTTTGCAACTCGTAGAGGTATATTTCAGGGAGCCGGTAGATTATTTTCAGATGCGATTCCACTACATCATATATTTTGGTTTGTAGAAATGTTAAAAACGTTATCTTTGTAGTTAAACACACATTTGTCCTCATGCAAAAAGGTCATGATAATGATGCAGTCTGGCGAGTTCCTGGGGTTCCTACTGCTAAAGTAAATATAACAAAACTCTCATTACGGATGCCAGTAATGATTCCATCAATCGCCGCAAATCAAAAATTACTATCACTTATGAGTGTAGGTGGTAAATCATTACTTTCATTGCTAACAACAACAACAGCTAGTCTGCAGAGTAACATTAATGGATAATTTTTATGGCAAGCTACATCAAACAGGGGTGTTTCTGCGCCTCGACACATATTTTTGCGTTTCAGAATTACACGCGATTAAATTCTCAGTAGCGCAGCCATATGATATTTGATCAACTGGGTGCTAACTAAGTCATGTTAAAAATAAACGGTCAAAAGGACCAAAATCAAATAGCGCGCGCATATCATCGTTTCTGACATAGATGGAACGTGATCAAAATGTAGATAACTGTCTGCAAATATCACAATTAGATTTTAGAACCCTATATCCGTTTTATTACTTTTCACTGGAACATCTTGACTTAATTAGCCAATCCGTCGTTGACGTATACTTCGAAGCTCGTGTAACCAACTATCCTGCTGATGGTGGTGATTACAGAGCAATTTTTGCTTTCATTCTTAGTGACAAATCAATGCTACTCGAAGGTGTTGGTAGACGCATGAGAATAGTTGATGCTCCAATAGAAAACATGAAGTGGTCACAAAACAAGTAGACAATCTCGTTTAAAATAAAATGTCATATAGTCATGTTAGTGTTACTCTGACTCCTGGTCAGATTAAAAAGTTGCAATCGGATTCAGCTAAAAAATGTGGAACAACGATATCGTTAAAACACAATCAGATGTCTGATGTCCAAAATAAACAATCACTGATTACTCGTCAGATTAGGCATTTTAATGATTCTAGCAAGGACAATAAAGTGTTCAGGTTACTCTCTCTGCGGTCGTCAGAAATGATATGATAAAATCATGTGGTATAGTTCCCCTTCTCGCTGCGTTACCAACGGTAATTGCCGCCGCCGGCCCCGCCGTCGCGAAATCGGCCGCTCTCGGAGCTGTTGATACCGCCGCTGGGACGGCACTAAAGAAAGCGACTGGGCACGGACACATCAAAAGGAGACGAAAAGTAAAAGGAAAGGGTCTAAGACTACCAGGAACTCCGTATTCATGGTACAGCGGAAACGGCCTGAGACTACCAGAGACAGTTTGCTAGCACCTTATCAAATTTTGATTTACTCGATGCTGATAAAAAATACGCGATAAGAAACTTCAGAGGTGTTTTTATGCGAGATCAATTACGACAACAACCAAACAGCGCTGAAACCGGTATCAATAATCTCGATAACAGCACCGGACCTGGAATTCACTGTGTTGCATACGAAATTCATCAACGTGGGATTGTTTTTTTTATTCTTACGGGTTAGCGCCACATAAATAATGTATGCGGTAAATAAATCAATTAAAATTCCCTCATAAGTAAGGCTCTGGTACTCCACGCTACCAACAAAAAAAATGAACGACCCACCAATATGTGGCCAAGAAGTAATAAATGTACTTAGCGCTATATCATCATCAAGTAAACCATTCCATAAACCCGTACACGAATATACGAGTAATTGCTTGTTAGAGATATCTTAAGTTATAATGATTGATTTTTACGGGAGAGCTCTCTCACGCCTGAAAAAAACAACGAGGGGAATATCGAGTAAAAACATCCGGTGACACAATGATAGGAGTTCTCGACATGAGCTCAAATAAAATAACCGCACTTGGTAATCCAACATTGGACACTGATGCTGTGACAAAAACATATTTAGATGTGATAGACAATAAACTAACGATGATATATTGTAAGCATACAACCACGGATGATAAACTAACGACTATATATGGTGAGCATAAAACCACAGATGATAAACTAACAACGCTGCGAGCTGAATATGAATGCCCATTAGGCGCGTGTGGAAACCTCCGTAGGAATTATATAAAATCGGATGTAACCATGGATTATTTCTTTGGTACTCTGATGACTGTCCCAATGAAATTATATGATGTTAAAGCAAACATTGATACGATTAAACAAACACAGGACAATATTGTTAGTAATTTTCCTAATATCGCGACACGGCTTAATAAAATTAAAATACCAAATAAACAAAATATCTGTCACGGCATGATGTAGTTTTTATTCAGCAAATACATGTACTTGGGTTTCGTTTATCAAGTACAACGATACCCGAGGGTGATTCATATATATTGGCGGTTGTACTTCGAAATCGTGAGTACAATTCGCTCTATGCCGTACGCGCAGGGTGTTCTCGATACTGAGAACGAAAACGTATAAATACTCTACTATATGTGAAGGGTTATACATTACTAATGGTTTTGTCAGCAAGCGGCTTGTTTAAAGGACTCTAGATGTAGGGCTATTGATCAAAGGGAGGATTTGCACAACTCTAGCTGTAAGGCTATTGATCCGAGGGTAGGAATATCCGGTGTGATCGGAATTGACTGAAGGTAGAAACGTCCGTTTGTCTGGAGCGTTTGTGGTCAAGATTGACAAAGGAGACCCAACTATAGAACCGTCAAAGGACCAGAGTGACGTGAGGGTCTAATGTTTCAAGGGTTTTGGGCAAATTATGGGTTTGTAAGACCCATGGTTTCTTCAGGTGGTATGTCTGAGCGAATACATTTTTACTATATGAGTAAACAAAACAACCCAGCATTGTTTACTATCTGAGTGAACTATATGCATCTTTTCGAATCATTTGTGTATATTTCTCCGGGGTTTTTGTATCGTTGTATACTTTATTTGTATCATGGTATAATTTATTTGTATCAATGTATACTTTATTTGTATCGTTGTATCATTTGTTTGCATCTTTGAGTCTGTGCGTTTAATGTTTAAATAAATAGAATATTTGGATTACGATACGCACACATTTCATTTTTGTGCTTATATATATATATATATATATATATATATATATATATATATATATATATGGCCACATTAAATCATATTTATTATCTGTATCATCAAACGTGTTCCGTTGTCAATCCCAAACATCCATCTAGGTCATCTTGTTACAACATTAATACCGTGTACTCGACACATCATGAATCTTTCACTTGGAGACCTCAAAATAACAACATTAATATTACCGCTGAAGTCAAGGGTTTGACCCTGCTTAAACAGTCCAGTTTAATGTGTCATCAGCAACATCTACTGGTGTGAATACTTCAGGTGCAATAATAGATAAGGGTGCCATGGAAACATTTACAATAACCTCTGTCAGTGGTAATTTAGCTCAGGCATCAATGACATACTACACAGAATTTGTCATAGATTTATGTAAATAGTATAATGAATGTCCAATAATACCGATATAATCAAGTCCGTGAGTTTCAAATTAAACTAAAAAATTTTATTGACGAATATACAACGAAGATAAAAAAAAAATACCTCATGCAAATTACCAGTGTTGACATTATTGTGTATTCGGTTTCAATTGTAATTGCTGAAACGGGTATATTGTTATCTGCGATAACAGCACTAGCACCTGTAGCTGCCATAATGTGTGTGTCATCGGCGACAACAATTACAGGAATTCTTAGCATCGTCACAAAAGAAAATATCCACATGCAGTCAAAATAAACTACACGGGTATATAATTAAGTTACATATTGCATCAGCCGCATATTCCAAATTTTCGTCGCTGATTTCATCTAGTCTCGATTACACAACAATGTCAGATAATGAATTCTCCGCAATGATGAACATCTACCACACAGCAACATCAAAATTAGAAAAACAACACAATAATAACAACAACAATCACATCGACAGTGGAATTACTCCAGCAGATAACCTCGAACACAAACCTGCAAAAGACAACCATGATCTCAATAACCTCAACCAACCCTGAATTCAGTGTGAATTTTCCCAGTGCGTTACTGCTTAAAGAGATCGCGCTAGCAAAATTACGAATATTTTACAGTTGGCCGAATATTAGATCAAAATCATTTGGTGCTCAGCAACCGAAAATTCCTTGGTGTTTGCGAGTAATAATGATAACGATGGAAACCCAGATTGGAATATTCTTTTCTTACCATCTAGGACTTACCAAATCGAACAGAATAATATTAAATTCCATCGTTGAATACAATCCAATTCGGAAAAAGAATTAAAAATCGCTATAACGGTTCATGAACCAACATTATCAGCCGCGATTGAGATAAACTTGCCCGGCTTTGTCGTAGATATCTACCAGAGTTCGATAAGAATAGTGCTAGGATTGCGTGAAATCCCTCCTCGGGTACAATCTTTACAAATACCAGAACCTAAAAGGTCGTGATTATATCACTGACGAAAAATCATGTCATGATATCTCAGTTGCAAGCATTCATCCCTATTATATGAAATATTTAACAAATCATGTTAGTTACGATAACGGGAGTTGGTTTTTTGAGATATGGTCGGAAGGTTGTTGGCTCACAATGGATCTAGCTGAGGTCTTGGGATATTTCAATTCCCTTAATAATGGATATAAAGAATATCTAAATAAATTACGACAGAGCTTTCTAGAACATATTATCGATTTATCGTCAAAAACCACAATTATCAAATACATAAAAATACTAAATCAAATCCCATATGATATAGAACTATTTAACATACAGATTATTTAAGGTATATTAAATGCCGAAGATGGTTCTGAGAGAGAGAGAGAGAGAGAGAGAGAGAGAGAGAGAGAGAGAGAGAGAGAGAGAGAGAGAGAGAGAGAGAGAGAGAAAGATAGAGAGAGAGATAGAGAGAGAGAGAGAGAGAGAGAGAGAGAGAGAGAGAGAGAGAGAGAGAGAAAGAGAGAGAGAGAGTAGAATTTGCAAAGAGATTTAATATACGCGTAGAAGATATTTCAACATTTTAATTTCTTGGGTATAATGCAAACGAAATTCGTCAGTGATGTCAACGATGAGTATTTTCCACTGATACTCAACGCATGGAGAAAAAAAACACAACCACAGACAGCTATCCTCAAACATAATAATGACCCAGACGGTGTTGGACGGCATATTGCTTCTCAAAACGTTAATATATTCTCGATTATTGCAGTAAACCTGGTATTTGATTCTATTGATGGAAGTTACCAAACAAATCTCGAAAAATCAAATCAGGCCAGGCAAGGATACATTTTGTATTCGTTTGCACCACTGGTTTCAGCCGGATTTGTATTAATACAGGAACCCGTTAATGCAGTGTATATGCGTTGTCATAATGATTTATTAACGAGAAATAATTTTATTTTTTAAGCTCACTGTCCAATCCAATAATTTGACTGACTTGCGTGGGGAAATACTACAACTTAGTCTGTATTTGAAATCTTAAGGTTTCCATCTAAAAACTTTCATGGTAAAGGATTTCCATCTTAAAATTCCCGTCTTAAGATTTCATGTAAATCAAGTGTGAAGTTACAAAATCGGATGATTTTTCTTTTCTTTTTTTGTCAGAAAAATGTGGAAAGTATCAAATTTATATATATTATTATACAAGCATTAAATTACTGATCTGAGATATCGTATAGAGTAAACCATTTATTAACACTAAAATTTATGATTGAATATGAATTTATTACTAGTAAATACCATATCTGTCAGCGCTCATAACGCATATGTATGGATTACTATTAAATTCTTTGCGTGGAGCAAAATAAATAACAACATTGACCTAGTTTCGCTTCAATACCTAAAAGACGTTTTCACTTCCTGGTAGCGTAATTTAACACGAAGCTGTTTTAACTGTCTAACTCTTGAATTTATGACTTTTTTAAGTTCATATTTCTGTGATAAATCACTTCTTATTCTCTCTTTCTGTGGTAGAAAGAGGTACGAATTTATCAATTTCCCTGTTATTCGCCAATGATGCGTTAATGGCCTGTTGTAGTTCCTTGATAAAAGAATATTGTGACGGTAACACGTATCAGTTTCCGCGGGCTATGTCTTCTAAATATTGAAATCGGAAAGGATTTTATCACAATTTAATTTATCTGATAATTGTATTCCTTGATTTTTCAAATCCGTAAGAGCAGAAATTATATCATTGATATCTTCATTATTCATTATATAATAATATATATCTTTCAATTTTTGACCCGTTTTCAGTTACGGCACATCAAATGATTATATAGGATGGTAGAACAAAGGATTATATATATAGTCTGCACAGCAAAGAATTATATATAGACTGCACAGAAAAGGATTATATAGAACGGCACACACAAAGCATTTTATATAATATATAAATCAGCAGGAAGGATTTTGGTTTGTATTTTTATTTTTATTTAATTGTAATTATTGACATAATCTAAACAAAGCAAGATACCTAACAAAAGTAGCTTAAAAAAAAGATATTGTTATTCTAAATACTTATTTGTTTCAGTCGTTCTGTGACAGCAAACCAAAAATAGATCAGGGATATAATTAAAGATAGTATGTGATTATTTCCCATAAGATCATAGAGATATTTCACCGTACAACAAAGATAACTCTTAATAGGATAATACACATATCCCTGGAGGAGTTATCTTCCTTTGGTAATGTATTCTATGCATGTAAACCGAATTTTGTGTCCATTTTTTCGGGAAAGAGCCGACATATATACACCTTCTGCAACATATCAAACCGTGGGCATATATATATCAAAATGCTTACCGACTTACTTCATCGATTCAAATATTAATTTTTCGCCCGTATCAATATTTATAGATCTGACACATTTTGAAATTTTGGAGGATATTCCTGTATGAACGCGTTTGGGTATTTCGACTCTGAGTGATACCTTGAAATTTAGTAACATAATTATCAGTTCTTATATACTTTATGTGGTCAATCTCAAAACCATCTTTGATCAATCAGTTGAAACATTCATATGCAAACCTGTGATTAAGATATCTTTTTATCCCCAGCAGTAAATTTAAGATATCCAGAATGATAAACAAAACCTATTGGATTGTTCAGCCTGCGGTTTCTGACTACACCATCACGAGACGCTTCATTGTTGATGATCGTGGGTCGTGGCTGAAATTCTTGGCTCATTTATATACACATATATTATTTGCCTAATTGAATAATTGTATAAATATTATTTATTGAGAATCTAGTAATATAGTCTTGGGGTGTTCAGGTGTATACAAATATTTACAAGTTATATTTAAAAATATTTGCAAGTAATATTTACATATTTCAAAATTATATTTACATATTTACAAGTTATATTTACAGCTATTTACAAGTTATATTTACACTATTTACAAGTTATATTTACACTATTTACATATTTACGTACGGGGCCATTCTCTCAATTCAACATATTTTTTTACACCCCACCCCCAATTAAATTAATTCCCGGGAGTACAAAACAATACTTCACAAAATTAACTGCACTGGTAGGATGTGCATTTTTTTCTGTTGAATGTTTTTAGCTTGAAGCGTACCCTCACTGAATATAAAACCTTGAGACCGGTACCCGAGACGAGATTCAACAGCGTAACGAATTATGCTAAATGTCCAAATCTAAAAATACACATTTTTAAATTATTATATAGTTATTGAGACATAAACTGTGACGATTTTACCCCAACCCCTCGTATGTAGGTATAAGTTACTATAACTTGTGATTCTGACTGGCCTTGTACATGTATAAATTGTATGTCTGCCTGACCCAGCTGTGATGTTTCAAATTGTTCTAAGTTAGCTAATCCCCTTACGTAAGATGGTCTTTGTTAGCTCTCGAGGGGAGAGGAGACTGTGTCCATCGCGGACGGGTGACGTAACCACATCAAAGGACAGGACAGCGCCAAATAAGAAGACTGTAACAATTGATAGACACACAGACAGACATTCGAATGATTGACAGTCAAACGACTGACCAGAGTCGATCGCCCTCTAATCGAAATGCGATGTGGGTGGGACTTGATTCGAAAATTTTAGATAATACCTAAGGTTTAGTAGGAATTAGTCAGTTCGCTACAAGAAGTAACTGTGTTAAGAGACCTGTAGAACTCCGTACGGCCAGACGAAAATTGGTGGCAGACTCAGATTTTGGAAATCAAGGAAATCTTGAGATAGCTTCAAAGGTCAGTATGATTTTGTTTGATTTTTGCTTGATACGTCTGCGGAATGGAAGGATTCTCGTATGTATATTCATTTTACTTGTATTGTAGTATGAATAGTTAATTATGATATTAATGTTTTGCATCTTTCGTGATGTTCGTTAGTATCTTTGCTTGCAATTGATTATGATGTAAATTCGTTGTATCTTCTTCATGATATTATATTACCCCTTATTTTGTGAGGTAAAATGTTGCTCTTCTTTTGTTAGTAATGGGTGTGCATATTATTTCGTGAATTATTACGTTTACACCCTTTTGTTTGCTAGCCGCTATAAGAATTAATATTATAATTCTTTGTGTAGGTATATTATGGTAGACTAGCACTTTGTTTACGTAATGATATATTTTGCCTTTGAGTTAACGGATTTCCGTTATTGCAATTTGAATGTGAATATTGTGGATTCGGTACACTTGTGTAGGACATATATATATATATATAGATAGTCATATTACTAATAGTAGTAATATTATAATACAATGATATTTGAAATATTTGTATGTATATACTGATAGGACTCAGTATGTAGATGTTTGAATTCTTTGTGAGATTGTGTTGTGGCGCCATTTTGTAAGCGGCGGAAGCGTATGGGAATTTCGATGTGTGCGTATGCGTGACCAAAAATGTCCCGCCTTAAACTGATGGTTCAATTCAGTGACTTAGTGTGAGGTAATATTTATCACCATATGCTAATGCATTATACCTTTCAACAGGAAGCTTTCGGGTGACGTTGAAGAGAATTCCGGGGAAATTTCGGTGACGTTGAAGAGAATTCCGGGGAAATTTCGGGTGACGTTGAGAGAATTCCGTGGAAATTTCGGATGACGTGGAGAGAATTTCGAGTGAATTTGAGAGATACCGAGTGAATTTCGGGTGACCTCAAGAGATACCGTAGAAGAGGAAACGGAAGTAGAGATAGAAGAGGAAACGGAAGTAGAGATAGAAGAGGAAACGGACGTAGAGGAATCGGAAGGAGAGAAAGACGAAAGGAGACTTATTTAGATGAGTAACACTCAAGAAGGGAAAATATTCCTCACACTGAAATCAAATGATGATCTAGGGATCATTGGGTCAAGAGTGACATTGACTGATTAATATCTTTAAAATTTTCATTTATTAAATTGTTGTTTAAATTTCATCTTTGTATTTCTTTTAATTTAACTGTCGGCATTGCTGACTGGGGGCTCGTAGCCATATATAATATATTGTCCAGAAGTAAACATTCTGAATGCGGACCAGGGGAACTTCCTCATAATTCTTTCAAGTCTATAGGAAGAACCCCACCCCTACTAGACGACACTTCACAGTGGGCGCTTTCATCCGAGATATGAATTAGACATATATTATTTTAGGACCTAAAGTTATTTGTAGGAGTATTAGGGAACAATGTGAGATATTTTCCATTCTTTGTATTTGTTTTATGATTTTTTCATCTTGCATTTTATTGTCATATGTGCATGCTTTGTAAACCTTCCATTACTAGCAGTACTGGTGAAGCAGATGTCGAACAAATATCTTACCTGAACGAAATTAGTTGCTATCGACAGGTAAGTATTTAAACTTGTATTACAAGTAGCTGTGTCTTGTTAGAATATTGAGACAAGGTATCACTTTACATTAGTTATAATGGCCACCGAAAGGCAAATGATAAAGGAATATCGAGCTATGGGGTCTGAAGAGCTCGGATATGAGGGAGATCGCCTGGCGGCCTTTATAGAAGAAAGGATCAAGGAATGGAAGGCCGAAAAAGCAGCGGACAGAGAGCTGGAGCTAGCCAAGATAGCAGCGGACAAAGAGCTAGCCAAGATAGCAGCAGACAGAGAAATCCAAAGAGAGCTGGAGCTAGCCAAGATAGCAGCAGACAGAGAAACCCAAAGAGAGCTGGAGCTAGCCAAGATAGCAGCAGACAGAGAAACCCAAAACAGAGCTGGAGCTAGCCAGACTCGCCCACAATCTGGAGATGGAAAAGGTGAGAGTTGAAGCTAGTACCAACGGACGGGACGACGCCAGTACAAGCTCTGGAACGACCGGCCGACCATGAATCGACCACCGGATGGTCCAGATCAACATGCCACGCTTCAATGACAGGGAGGAGGCTATTGACGATTTTCTCCTGCAGTTCGAGAAACTCGCACACGCTCATCAGGTTCCTGAACAGCACTGGGCCATTAATGTCTCAGCCTTTTTGCAAGGTGCAGCTCGGGAAGTCTACCACGGCTTAGCTGCAGAAGAGGCTGATGACTACAATGCCCTCAAGAAGGCCCTTCTCTGCCATTATCGGCTGACAGCCGTGACTTACCGGAAACATTTTCGGGACTCTGCGAAAAGGGTAACCGAGACCCACTCTCAATTCCACAACCGTGTTCGAGGTTTATTTGAGAAGTGGATGAAAATGGCTGAAGTCGAACGCACGTACGACGGACTCCGCGAGGTAATACTCAAGGAGCATGTCCTGGGTACTAACCGTCGCGAATTGACAGTCTTCTTAGCCGAAAGAGAACACCGGACGCTCGAAGAGATCGCTAACATGGCGGAGCGATACGAGTAGGCGCACTCGAAGAGTGGAGGATCCGTGGGCGCGGATCGACCCCGAATTTCTGAGTCGCGTCGTATGGGGGAGGTTGAGCCTGCTGTCCGCAACCGTCAGGGCGACGGGAAGGTCGGAGGGGCACCTACAGGTAGGGATGCCACATATCGACCTGGACAGGCCTCACCCACGAAACCAGGACTTGCAAGTCGGCGAGGGCCGCCGACGTGTTTTAACTGCAAGCGCCTGGGGCATGTTGCCAGGGACTGTCCGAAGGGCAGGCAGACCCAGGTGAATGTCGTTGCTAGGAAGGAGTGCGTGCCGGAAGCGAGTCGCAACCCAGCCAACCTTGCGGCCGCAACTGTCAATGGTGAAGGTGCCACCATCCTGTATGACACTGGGTGCAGCGTCCCCGCGCTTGTCGACAAGAAGTATGTCAAGCCGGAGGACTATACAGGGGAGGTAATAGAAATTCAGTACGCGAACTGCGCGCGTGACTCATTACCAGTAGCTGTCATTGACCTCGATTCACCATACGTGAAGGGGAAAATTGAAGCTGCGTGCTTGGAGGGACTATCACATGACGTCATATTGGGATGCCGTTATGGGTTACCCCAGCCGAACCCCGAAACCTGTACACCTATGCCAGTTAGTGCTGTCGAGACCAGGGCCACGAGTCGACAGCCGAAACAGAAGCCGATCCAAGTTACATCGACACCGGTTAGTAATGTTCTTCCAGCTGAGTTGAGGAAGCTGCAACAGGAAGACGCAACTCTGGCGCAGTTGCATAAGCACGCAGAAGCAGAAACGGAAAGGGAAACTCCGAACGGCGCAGTGAAGTTCGTCTACAAGAAGGGAATCTTGTATCGCCACGCCAGGAAACACAACGAACACTTTAAACAAGTCGTCGTGCCAAAGGAAAACCGTTGTGAAGTGCTGAAGCTTGCACACGAAAGTCTCATGGGTGGACACATGGGAATTGCTAAGACACGTGACCGTCTTGTAAAAGAGTTTTACTGGCCAGGGGTCCAGGGAGACGTAAAACGGTTCTGTCTTTCCTGTGACGAATGCCAGAGAATGGCACCGAAAACGGATCATCGACCCATTCCCTTGGGGAGTACGCCCCTTATCGATGAACCATTTAGACGTGTCGCCATGGATTTAATCGGACCGATAAAACCCGCGTCTGCGCACGGAAATCGGTATATTTTAGCGGTCGTCGATTATGCTACACGCTATCCGGAGGCCGTAGCATTGCGTAACATTGACACGGAAACCGTCGCGGAAGCTCTGTTTGTGATCTGGTCAAGAGTCGGAGTGCCCGACGAGATCTTGACCGATCAAGGGACACAATTCATGAGTCGTGTTATGGCGGAGGTGAATCGTGTCATGTCAATTAAGCACCTCACGACCACACCGTATCACCCCCAATGTAACGGATTGGTCGAACGGTTTAATGGGACTATAAAGCACACGCTCAAGAAATTGTGCGAAGGCCGCCCCAAGGATTGGGACCGGTATATTCCAGCCATGCTTTTCGCATACCGGGAAGTACCACAAGCGAGTTTGGGGTTCTCTCCCTTTGAACTCTTGTACGGGAGGACCGTACGCGGCCCAATCGCCGTACTGAGACAGCTGTGGACAGACGACCACGCTGTAGAGGAAGTATGCACTACCTACCAGTACGTCGCGGACTTGCGCAACAAACTGGAAGAAGTTTGTTCTCTCGCGCAAGATAATCTCAAACGAGCTAAGGCGCAGCAGGCGAAAAATTACAATAAGCGCGCAAAACCACGTCAGTTTAAGGTAGGTGATAAAGTGTTGTTGTTGTTGCCCCAGGAACACAACAAGTTGCAAGTTTCCTGGAGGGGTCCATACGTCGTCACCGAGAAGGTCGGAGGTCAAAACTACCGGATACGGCTACCGACGAAAGAGAAATTGTACCATGCCAATTTGCTCAAGAGGTACCGGGAAAGGGAGACCGTAAGCGATTTTGTTGTCGCCATGATAGTCACCGAGGATGCTGAAGGCGATACGGAAGGTGCCAACACTGTCCCGAGCTGTCCATTAACGAGGGTCGAGACTCCGTCGGACGTGCAGTGTGACCCCATGTTAACTGAAGGCCAGCGGGACGAGATAGAGACCTTGCTGGCCGGGTATTCCGACGTGTTAACAGAAAAACCCGGGAGGACGGCGCTTGTCGAGTTCGGGTTAAAGATGGTGGACGACCGACCAGTGCAGCAGAAACCCTACCCCTTGCCCCACGCGAAACGACAAGTTGTAATGGAGGCAATTGAGCAAATGATTTCTCTGGGAGTAATCGAACCTGCCGACTCTCCGTACAGCTCACCAGTAGTACAGCTCGTAGCCATATATAATATATTGTCCAGAAGTAAACATTCTGAATGCAGACCAGGGGAACTTCCTCATAAGTCTTTCAAGTCTATAGGAAGAACCCCACCCCTACTAGACGACACTTCACATAAACAATATATATACCCGTAGGTAAAATCGTAGATTTTCAAATTAAACCCGCAAGAATAAATTTCTTGTTAAAAATCGTAGATTTTAAAAATAAGATCAACAAGAATATATTTGTAGTTAAAAATTGTAGATTTTCAAAACAAATTAGTAAAACTAGAAATACAAAACAATACAGTCCGTGAATCAGTTCTGACCGTGAATCATGCCTATTTATATTTATTGAAAAATAACATAACCAAGGACAATAACTATCAACCACACACAAACGCACACACATATCTGGAGGTGTTATCTCCCTTCGGTAATAGGATTATAATAAGAAAATCTAATTTTTTGCCCAAATTTATTAGAAAGAGCTGATTTAGTAATATTTTCTGCTATTTTTTGTACCGAGAGTTGGTAAATATCAAAATACATGCTGGCTGCATTCGTTGATTGAATTAGTCTTTCTTGACCAGTGTCAGTATTTATAGATGTGACAGTTTTGCAATTTTGAGGTACATTCCAATACGTCCGCGTTTGGTATTCTCTTTCTCAGTGATAGCTTGAAGATTAATTAAAGAATTATTAGTTCTTATACAATTTATGTGCTAAATAATATGACCATCTTTGATCAATCTATTGAAACATTCGAAAACGAATTTGTCATTCAGATATATTTTTCCCAGCATTAAATCTCAGATACAAATGATTGTTGAGAACCCCGACTGGTTCGTTTTAGTCTGCGGTTTATGATAACACCATCACGAAACGCTTCATAGTCGATTATTACAGGATGTGGATGAAATTCTCGGTTCATTTATATACATATATATTATTTGTCTAATTAATTATTTGGTTTAATTATTATTTATTGAGAATATAGTAATATGGTCTTGATGTGTTCTTATAATTTGGTCACTGACGCTGTCTGAGACAGGGCTAGAGACTTTGATTCGTTTATCATAATAGCGCATAGGCTCCCTGTATCGTTTACAACCACAACTGAGACATATTTGTGACTTATCTCGCACTCCAACAGCACAGAATTCATTTCTGGATCATTTGTTACAAACGGTTACTATCATAAGCCATTTACAGTGATTCATTATATATATATAAAATCGTTATTTAAATACTTGTTTTAATTTTAATATAAAGGAGTTTGATAGATTATCCAAAATCAAACCCTGGAAAAATGTTAAATTCAATCTCGATAGAGTATCTCCAGTTGCATTAAATAAGGGTCTAATAAGTGATAGTAGCATGCTAGGTAAAATCCATGATGTTCATTGCTTGAAAAACATGCCCCAGCCACCAAATGCAGAAAATCAATAAACAAATGGCTCCCCATGATATAGCAGTGTTAGAGACCAGCTTCGCACTGCTAAAAGACATCGCCAAAAAGCAGAGAGGCTTTGGCTTTCCACCAGACTCACTATTCATAAACAAATCTACGAAGCCGTTAAGAAGAGCGTCACAAACATAGTACATTTAGCCAAATCATCCCACTATAGTACTAAGATCATGGAGAGATCCAGCTGCAAAGAGCTCTTCGAGATAACTAACAATCTAATGTCAAGGAACAAATGAACACCACTTCCAACAACCTTCTCTCCATTAAATCTACCAGACCAATTTGCATATTTCCTCGATGACAAAGTATAAACCATTTGAGATTCGCTTGACAGCACAATTTCAACTGATTCGTCACCATACAGTTATGATGCAGAATTTCAGCGACAACCGTTAGGAGCATTTTAACCTGTTTCGATTGATTTAGTACGGACAATCGTGATGAAAAGTGCACCAAAGTCTTGTGAACTTGATCCAATTCCGACATCACTGCTGTTTGAGTGTTTAAAACCAATATTGCCTTCACTAACTGATGTTATTAAGATCTCTCTCCCATCAGGGGAATTCCCATCATTTTTCAAAACTGCCATCGTAAAACCACTGTTGAAGAAACCAACACTGAACCATAACGATTTAAAGAACTACCGCCCAGTTTCTAATCTCACTTTCATATCATAAGTCTTAGAAAAGGTTGTTCTAACTCAGCTTGTATCTCATTTAAATTCAAGCAGTCTATTAGCAATGTACAGTCTGCTTATCTTTCTTGCCTCATTACGGAAACTAATCTTCTGAAAGTATTTAGTGACATTCTTTCTGCTATGTATAGTGGAAAGATTATAGTCCTCACTCTCCTCGATTTATCTGCAGCATTTGACACAATAGACCATGATATATTACTTCGTCGTCTCCAGCATGTATTTGGTATTCGGAATATAGCCTTACAGTGGTTCAAGTCCAACTTAGTCAACAGGACACAAATTATATATGCGAATGGACAACACTTCAGCCCAGTTGACGTATGTTGTGGTGTTCCACAGCGTTCAATTCGTGGGCCCGTCTTCTTCATTTTGTATACTCAGCCGCTCTCAAGTGTCATAGATCATATCCCAGTGTCGCACCAATTGTATGCTGATGACACCCAAATATACAAGTCTAGCCACTCAAATAAAGTTGATGTTACCATCCATGGAGTAGAAAAGTGCATTTCTGATGTGAAATCATGGATGACATGTAACATTCTGCAGATGAATGATGATAAAACTTAGGCTATTTGGATCACAACACAAAGACTTTCTCATTCACATCCTTTACCTCAGACAACAAATATCAGCAGCACCAACATTAAATTCTCAGTCAGTAAGAAACCTAGGCGTTACTCGAGACAGACATTGCACCAACATGTTACGAATATATGCAAGGCTGCATATCTTGAATTGAGATCAGTTCCATTCGTAAATATTTTTCAGTTCATGCCACTAAAACATTTGTGTGTTCATTAGTACTTTCAAGACTGGACTATTGTAACTCAATTCTGTCTGGTTCGTCACAATATTTACTCCATAAACTTCAAAAAGTTCAAAATACAGCTGCACTGATCATCTTTAGAGTACCACGATCAGAGCACACCTCACCACTGCTCTGTACCTTACACTGCGTATCGATTCGATGCAGAATCAAACACAAAATGTGTTCTCTGTGCTATGTTTCAATGACAGACTCCAGTCCAACATACCTATCCAGCCTCACCCATGTGTATACAACAGATAGATTCTTATGCTCTTCTGATAATCGTATACTCATTGCTCCCAAGGTGAAAACAAAGTCATATGGACAACGTTCGTTTGTATACCAGGGCCCGGCGACGTGGAACGAATTGCCCATTGAAATTAGACACAAAGACACAGTGGTCCCTTTTAAGAGTGCTCTTAAGACTTACCTGTTTCGATTGCAGGGACAAACTTAGCGACCTAATCATGTTTTGTATCTTATATGTTTTCAGCATGTTTTTATGTTTTCCAATTTCATTGTTTTTGTCATTTGTTGTTCTGTAGTATAGTCATATCATTATTGATGGTGCATAGAGCTTAGAGTTTCGAAAGATTAGGCGCCATTCAATGTCCTCATTATTGTTATTATTATTATAATTATTATTATTATTATTATTATTATTATTATTATTATTATTATTATTATTATTATTATTAATTATTATTATTATTATTATTATTATTATTATTACTATTATTATTATTATTATTATATTAGTAGTAGTAGTAGTAGTAGTAGTAGTAGTAGTAGTAGTAGTAGTAGTAATAAGGGTTTAACCAATTTAAGCGCGACGGGGCATTTCATTGTTGGTCAACATTTCTAATCGATGGTATTGTTGTTGCTAGCTCGGAATCTTTCACAAGATAATAACGAGGAATTACTAAAAAATTGTTTTACAATCCCGTCAGTTGCAGTTCGTTTCGCGAGAAAGAAAAAGCTGTATAAACCAACAAGAGTTTAATTTCTCTCAGATGTTCAAGCCAGTTGTGTAGCATACGGACTTTGTGGATTATGGAATACCAAATACGATCCTAAATGTGTTTTTTTCGGTTGATATGGTTACATTTTATCCAGAGAGTTTTCTCTGATATGGAGAGTGCGCTGGGTATTTTAAACGATTTGGGCATCCCACCCACTCAATGACACGAGTTGCGATTAATGGACCACTACCCGATTTTGATCTAACCGGATTCATTCTTGTGGTATCATTCGAGATCGCTAAAGGATCTCATCCAATTTGTTATGTTTGATTTGGTAGACACATATATGAAAAACATTGGGTACCAATTGTGCTATTACGGTATATGATCGATTGTAAAATACTGATATCGCTGTCTCCGAGACAATTATATCATATCACACGCATACTGAAATCTGGTTACCACCACCCGATAGTCTTGTTAGTATAATTAACGATTACAAAGAAAAATTTCCTTCCCTCAACGAAGAAAATATTTTTAAAGCGTTCAAGGAGACTTTTTAGGTCAGAAAAACGCAAAGGATCTCGGTAGAATAATAATTGATACATTCACCCAGGGTGGAGCAAATGATCACAGCGACGTTATTCACGATTAATTCTAGATGATGCTGAATACGATTTTATAATCGCTGATGCAACATCTAGAGATATATATGTCAATCATACAGATGATTTCTTGTCCAATAGAACAAAAGTCGGTACCATTATTAACTACATTGATGGCGAATCTCCCCAATATGTACATCTAAAGGCATCTATGATGGCTTATGTTTCTATAAATTTGCTATCGATGATAAATAGATTTCCTGACACCACCGTAAGAGTCGCCACAGATTTATTTTATATTGATATCAAATATAAAGAAGCAATGGCTGCATTTACAAAATCCGATGAGTGTTGGGGTCATGGAGAAAAAAATAATAAAGGTTACACAATTATTCTAAATCAGCAGATGTTACGATTGAACATAATTACATGAAAAAAAATCAAATACCAGCACTATCGAGTGCTCCTTTGTTATCCGATCCAGTTAGATATAAAACCGTTTACTTCAATGGATGAAGTGGGTCAGGGAAAACGACTCGTGTTATCGAATATTTTGTGTGTAGTCAAACACGATTGTGCTAACACCAACACACAGACTTTCCAGAGAGATGAAGCACATATCACAGTTTTCTTCGATGGAAAGGTGACACAAGGACTCCTGATCGAATGGATGAGAAATATATTCCTGAAATTATTTTTTGGGATGAGATATGCACAGAATCGTTATGTTAAAAATGTCTCTTGATTGTCTTTACTAAAACAATACAGCTGTGATAATGTTTGACGATCATGGACAACCACCACCATTTGTTGGTTTGTCTCGGCATGACTGGCTGAAGAATTTTGTAGATTATTATAAAGAAATTAATACTGATCATAGTTCACTTGATCCAGAATTAAGTGAGTTTAAGAAATGAATCAGATTACAGATTACAACCGGATAAAATCAAGTGTAAAATAGTGCGTGAAATAATTTCAGAAACCCTATTAAATGTTTTCTCGGAAGCGTGGAAACAAAACGATTTGATAGTGGCAAGTAGAAAGATAGTCAGAGACACACTTCTTGCGCGGTTGTTTCAAACAATAAAGAAAAATTCGAAAACACTTCCAGTGCCATGATGTTATAGACCAGCTGATTCACGAAGATAAAAAATTGAAGTTGATATTCCAGGGCGCCTGACAGAGTCAGGGACAGAAAAAAACACTCGTTCTATATGATATTGTGCTGGTTAATATCAATGTTGTCGAATGCGCTGATAAATCTCGTTGGACGCTAGGATAATGACGATTCATTCTTTCAGGAATTGACAAATATCCGATACGATTGTTTGGATTGTAGATGATCGCAGTGAATGGTCTAATTTAGTGTGCCCAGAGTTCGCAGAATAAAACAACTTCGAAGAGTTGTTTAAGAGTTTATTGACACCTCGATCAGTGATATTGTCAGTGATGATATAATCAGAAACAAACTTGGTGGTTATACACAACTGGATAAAAAAATCAAACAAGAAGTTGATATTAATGATAAATTTATAATTATGCCAAACAACAACAAAATAATCACTGCACGAGCTGTAATTGTATAATGCGTTGCCAGTATTCGTATAAAGATCGTCGCCAATTGATCGTGGACAGAAAGGATAATAGTAGTGGTCATACAAGAGGTATTGTAGACCAGTCTAGACTGTAATCGAAATCACCGTGTTAAGTAATACCACGCGGCGGTATTCGTTTATCCTCGGGTATCACTGGTAACTGTTCACGTGTAAATCCACGCTGAGGAGCAGTTGAATCCAATCTATAGATTGCGAGTCTACCTGTGGATCTTACTATGTTAGATATTTTATGCGATGTGACACTCCAAAAAGGATCAGTAGCTCTTTGTACCACCTTCAAGTTCACCTGCTTCATATAAATATCTTACAGTGACATTGCCAAGTATTCTTTGTTTAGAAAAATCATTTCAAGGTTTATGTTCGGGTATATACTTTTTTATCGCGATAACAGGTTTCAGATTGATTGTTCGAGTAATTTCATTTTTTAACGCAACTATCACACCAAATAATTTCTTGGCTTATTCACGAGATCGTTTATCTTCCACGAATTCCTTCGCGTATTAATATCCACATAATCTCTCAGCAAGTGTTCGATAAAATCGTTCAACAATTGCCATATCGTGGTGTATTGCAGTATGTTCTCGTCGTATTGTGACATTATGATGCTTCACTGTTGATAACACTGCATCCTGAAATTCCTAGCCAGGATCAACCTGTAATAGATTTGGCCACTGCGCATGACCTCATCGATACATTTGTTCAAATGCAATTGAAATCTCTGATGCCGCCATCGTCAAAAATGGTTCAGCTTCTTTGTATCTACCAGCAACATCAACTACATTTATCGCATACTTGTATCTCAGTTTATTAACAGTATCATGCGGCAGAAATAATATATAACCCTGATGAACTTCACTGGGGACGCTGACATAAAAATGTGCGTAGTTAATTTGTTTAGACTGGGGTAGACGAATCTGCTATATCGCCTGTCTGGATAACTAATCTGCCGCAGTATTTTTTAACCTTTGCCGCGTTGGCGAGTTTATTAATTGCTGATTTACCTCTCCAAACAACAACAAATAGATTCCATATTGCTATTAATTACCAGCGCCTAATACCAGTTTACCCTTCATCGTAGATCTTACTAGATCTTACTAACCAGTTAGCTAATTATTCCTTGAAAGATTTATTCTTAATAGAATTCAACGCATGAATCAATTTCACATCTGCGATATGTCTGTGTTGCAGATTGCTACTTTTATAAGTAACATCATTAGCATGACCCGCCTTATCAATAGCGTTTATCGGATAATCGCCGGGTCGGAGATGGTCTTGGATATCAAGTCTGATATCGAGTCTGGTTCCGGGGCCACAGTAATTATATACTGGAAGGTGTTTTTCTCCTGGATATTTTCCCCATGGAGTCCCGGAAAGCTTTGTCAATTTTGCTGCAATATCACCTCTTCTTTTTTTAAATTATTACCCGATTTCATAGAAACAAATCTAATTTTTTTTGTACCACATTGTACACACTTACCAGCAAGTGCTTATATGTTATTTCTTGTTGTAATTGTTGTCAAGTCGTTTGTGCTAGTACGCTTTTTACATTTAATACGATATAGATCCATAATTTATTTATAATAACATAAATGTAATTGATTTATCGGCAAAACAACACGAGAACCTGTTAATCATCATGCAGCGCTACCAAATTCTATTCGCATGATTATAATTGGATCGTCTGGAAGTGTCAAGACGCAATTGTTTTTTAATCTAATAATGAGGTGGTTAAAATGGGACGAACTGTATTTGATAGCACCATGTGTAGATAATCAGCTATGTTACGATGTACTCAAGAATTTTAATGAGAGAGAAAAATCGATATCCGACGAAGATGTTATTGAATTTATCACTGATAATGAAGAAGCACCTAGTGTTGATTCTATTGATGGAAGTATTAATAATTTAGACGTATATGATGACATGATGTTAGATAAACAAGCAAACCCTGCCAGGATATTTTCCAGAGGTAGACATAAAAGTACTGATGCGATTTATGTTACCCAGCGGTATACACAAATACCAAAAGTGATCAGAGATAACTGTAATATTCTTGCTGTGTTTAATGGAGTTGACACTCATGCGCTACGAAATATTCATCCGACCAGGTGCAGTGCAGATGTGGACATAATTCATTTTAGAAATTTCTTTAATGCTGCTACATCAAACCCGCATGGATCAAAAACGATAAAATTGCATGACCCTAGATCAAGATATCGTATCAGACTTGATAAAATATTCGGCTAATTCATAACAACTAACAAAACCACGACAACAAATATGCGTCTGTGTTTTGGTTTTGTAACAAGCCTTGGTTGGTTTTTACATATTTTGCGTTTTGAGAAAGCTTTAATTTGACAAACAGACATCTAAAATTGTTTGCTCGAAATCTAACTCAATTAGAGATTGTCCGATTCGCCCTCTCTGCTGCTTGGGGTCATCTGACCCCTTTTACTGCTTATGTGTCCTTGCAAATTGGGCTTATTATTTGGTGATTTCGTTGATGGGTTGTTTTTGGAAGTGGTTTGAGTCGATTTCTTGTTTTTCAGTTGTTGTTAATAGTAGGTGTTAGTGCTCGACGTTGAATCGTGTGCATCCATCTGTGTTTGAGCGTCCTTCGTTGTTTTGGGTTTTGTTTTTCACGACAGAGGAGAAGGATGGACCAGGAAGGGAAGTTTTTGCAGAAACGTTTTCCCGCCTCTGGATAGAGAATGTTATATGCGTATTTTACCCACCGAATCTCCTTCTCCGGTTTCCAAGTATCGCCATCCTTGGAATTGGCGTGATGCTCCTTGCCTCAGGTGACACAATGCGGAGTTGCTCTACACTCAGATTCCTGATGAATATGGTCTTCGCCTCAGCCAAATGTTTGGACTTTTGAGCAAAGGTTTTCGTGATGGGCATATTACTGACACAAATAGTATCGAAATCATTTTTGATATGTAAATCTCGACCTTCAATTGCAAAAAGCCAACTTTGACCACTCTGGGTACTGTTGATTTGTTGCTGGTGAGTACTGTTACGGCTATTGGATTTTATTTTTTTTTTAAATGTTAAATCCAAATTTGTTATTTTGCCTTTAAAATGAATTGATTGGGAGATTTTTTCTAGAATGTTCAGGCTGACTTAGATTCTCTAATTGTAAACAAGTTTTGACCTTGGCTTGTTTGACCTAAATCCTGACCTTGCTTTAGACATTGTCAACAAGCCTCTTTATCTATTGGTCAATTTCAAGGACAACATTTTTATTTTTAGTTCTTAGGGGTAGGAAAAATCTAGAGTATGTTATTTTTAGTAAAGGTAGTCTCTTTCTGTGACCTTCCATGACCTTCTATCAATTTCTAGAAAAGCGCGTGATCACTTGTTTACTTCAGAAAAACAATATATATAGCTGTATTTTAGAAGCTGACAGTAGTAGAAATATTGGGCTGTAAGTTATTGGTTGTGTATTTCTGTTTGAGTGTTAATATTATTCTGGACTTGTGTCAATTCGTAGGAAAAGAAGAATTATTCTATTTATCTGGAAAAGGACATATGTTTCATAATTTCATTTGGATGATTTAAAACAAGAACTGTACCACGTGACATTGTCAGCCATTTTGGATTATTACATCGTCAAGATTCGAACCTGGAACTATTAGAACATTTATTTATCAGAACTTGAAATTCCATTAGTGGATTATTTTGTGAATTCTATATTTGTTGGATTTGATTCTCTAAAACCGTAAGTTTATTTATTTTATGAAAATAATTGTACTTAATAAAATCATTGTTAAAGTTTTACAAGCTTGTTAGTTTTCACTCTTTCTGTGTTGCTGCTTATTCGAGCCTAAGCACGTAACAGTACCAATTTGTTGGAGTCCTGCACATTGTTATTACGTTTATTACGTATTCTACGCACTGCAGTGACACTTTCATTTCCATACACTCAATGATATCCGTGTCGCTGACTTAGGCATGTCACGACAAAGTATGATACCTTTGGCGAATGAGGTCAGTGGAATCTAGATACTGTATGCGTGGCCTCATTGCTCACGCTCAACAAGAAGGCAACCCGATTTCAAATTTTCCTATACATTTTGGTGTGCCGATAGACTTTGTTAGTTTCCTCATTACCAAATGAAACAGGTCTTTAATTGGTGTTCAGGCATCTTTTGACTGTATTACCAGGAAGTGTGGAAATGACTCCACACCACATGGTTTGACATCAGAGTCAGAGTGAGGTTTCTATCGTTTTAGTTCATTTTCTTTAAAATTTCCGTGATTATACTTATAAATTCAGCACTCGTGCTCCCCATCTACCATCGAACCCATCAAGGGGACACTTTTCAAATGCCAGAGATAAACAGATGCAATACTCAGTAGATAACATTTACTTATGATTGATCAGTGAAATCCCCACCTTCGAATGTCGGAAAAAGTATTTCCCGATTGACCCATTCAGCCACCATCTTCTAGGAAGTCTTCTAAGAGATGCGAAAGGGAAAGCTGAAAGGGTAGACTGTAGGGGCAATGGTGGTATCTAGAGAGATACAAGAAGAAAGATAAAGAAAGTGAGCAAGTAAATAAAGACTTCCTAACGCACGGCGTGACCAGTCGATTTGTCGAGATCGGGCCCAGCCCGACCACCTGTCTAGGAGAAGTAGAAGCCAAAACAGTTTTTTTTGCATCTGAAAGCCTCCGCTCAACTAAGAGGATCCTTTCCTCTAACGACTCGGGATGCAACCCACAGCAAATAGGTTGCCGCTACTTAGTCGCCTCTTGGTGAGGTATGTCGGGCAAATTATACTACCTAGAACCCGTCGCAAGTGAAGTGGTCATCGAGTTAAGCGATCATGATCTAGATCATGGCAATTATAAGAAAATGTATAAACGTGCGTTTGACATAGACGCACATGTTCTCTAAGAAGAATCCGTGCGCGATTTTCTTTATTATTCTTATGATACGCGGATACCAATCAATCTAGACGTATCGAACTTCAAGCTCAGGATACAAGTACATATTTCTTACCCGCCGAAGCATTTATTGAAGTAAAAGGTGAAATTAAAAAGACAAACAATAATGAATATAACCCCGCTGACAAAATAAATGATGTTAATAACTGGATTATGGCGTTGTTTGACAGTGGTAAATATATGATTGATGGAACGAAATATTGACAATATTCAAAAGGACGTTGATGTTGCTACAACAAATAATAGGTTTAGCAAGATGTCCTGATAAGTATACAAGATCAGCTGGTCCAGCAATGATGTTTGCAAAAGACACTTCGGATTTTCCAAACTATATCAGCTTAAACACAGGTAACGTGAGAAACGCTGCATGAGATGCGCATACACCAGCAGTAATATCACAATATGCAAGTTACAGTCTAGGATTTGCAACACATAGAACAATGTTGAATAATATTCGTTAAAGAATTTCATACGCAATTCCGTTGTCACATATATTTTTATTTTGTAGAAATGTTAGAAAGGTCGTTTTGGGAGCTAAACATTCAGTTGTACTCTTACGAATAGCTACTGTCGATGATGCTATCTGGCGTCATGGTGGGCATGATGCTGGTAAAGTAATATTAACAAAACTTTCAAACAATTGCTGAAGAACTAACATTACTCTCTTGCATGGGTCGAGATGGTAAATTATTATTAATATCATGATTGACGTTAACTACATATAGCTTTCAAAGTAATATTGATGGTTTATTGGCATGGCAGAGAGCATCACAGCAGGGAAGTCCGCACTGCGACATATATTTATTGCGCTACAAAATATTGAATTAGTAAACTCTCAAGAAGAAAGTCATATTATATTTGACAAACGTGGTGTTAGTGAAGTTTCGTTAAGGATAAACAGATATCAATAACCATCTGAAAATGTATTGTTCAATCTTGAATTAAATCATGTAGCACATGCATATCATCGTTTAATAATATTTATGGCATGTGATCGGAATTTAGATACTGGTTTACAAATATCACGAATTTATATCCAATTTATTATTTAGCACTGGAACACCTTGATTTATCGAGACAGTGGAAGCATTAAACCCGGTATTCTTATGTCAACGTAATCAGATAAATAGTCGCTAGCGAATACAAAAATCCGGTGATACAATGACCGGTCCTCTCAGTATGACTCATAATAATATTACTGGTCTTGGGGAACCAGAATCAAGCAATGACACTGCAACAAAGGGATGTGTTGATGATTAAAACATTCCAATTACAGACTCGTTAGCAACAATCAATACTATAATGACCCTTTTTTTTTAGACTTTTTTATTCATTTAAATATGTTCTTGAATTTTCGTACCAACATAAAAAGAGCCATTAATGATTTGTTTTTTTAGGTCCAGCAGTCGTTGATATATTGAATTCGTTGATATAGAAAAACGATCACTGACAATGTAGTATATACGGTAGCATCGGGACAAGTATTATGGTCACAGCCTAATCAATTTCATAAACATGGCGCTAAGGTCACTGGGTTATATAAACTGTCAATAATCGGTGTTATAACATTCACAATATGACACTACTTATCAATATCATTTATTGGATCTTCGGGTCTTGCTTGATCATAGCCATCAAGTCGGATATCAAGTCGAGTACCAGGACCACACTAATTATATCTCGAGGATGTTTTTCACTTCTGTGTTTGTTTCATTTGGTTCCTGGTAACTTTGTTAACGAAGCAGCAATATACATATTGCTCTGGTTTCAACATTCTATTTCAAGATTCCTTTGTTGTAACAACAAGAGCTTTAAACTTATTTGGATCAGTTTTATCGATCGCTTTTATACCTTTTTTAGTAAACTTATTGCGTATTTCTCGACTATTTTTATCGGTCTTTTTTCTGCTTCTCAGTATAGATCCATATTATATATTATATTTCAAAAACATGGATGTTATTGGTTTCTCAGCAACAAGAAAGCAAGAGCCAGTCAAGCATCATTCAGCGTTACCAAATTCTATATGAAAGATAATAATACGTCCATCTAGAAGTAGTAAGATACAACTACTACTTAATTTGGTAGTGAGATAGTTCAAGTGGGATAAGTTGTATTTAGTGGCACCATATGTAGATGATGAGAGATGATTCGAAGTACTTAATGATTGAAAACGCAATATTATTAAATGAATATGGTGATGATACTACAATTTTTGAAAGATTTATTAATAATTTGATTACCTACGATGGTGAAATGCTGGAAAAACTATCAAATCCAGCTAGAAAATTTTCTTCAGGTAGAAATAAAAATAATGATGTGTTTTATGTTACTCGCCTGTAGACACAAATACCTAAAGTGATAAGAGATAATTGTACTATATTATTTTTGTTTAACGGACTTGAAACTCAAACTCTACGATATATATATATATATATATATATATATATATATATATATATATATATATATATATAGATATATATAGATATATATATCTATAGATATATATAGATATATATATATATATATATATATATATATATATATATATATATATATAGATATATATATATATATATATATATATATATATATATATATATATATATATATATATATATATATATATATATGTATGTATATGTATATATTATTTCAAACTTGGCCGGCGTAAAACAGGAACAAGAATTCCAGCTATCTCTATTTCGCCCCTAACGGTTAAACAACTTAAAAATTCTGCCGTTAATTTTAATAACCTGGTTCAAATTCCTCAATCGTCAACCGTTGTTTCAACTGTTCCAGGGATACCACTATGTATTGCATTATTCGACGCTCAATCAGTAGGATCACCGGAAAAGCGCACAGAAATTGTTAATTTTATCTACGACCAGAATATTTTCCTTTTCTTCCTCCTAACAGAAACTTGGTTACATCCCGCAGGTGATGAATCTAAGTGTGCGGATTTAACACCCAGCGATTACTCCATCAAGTTGTTCCCCCGCAACTTTCGCTGAGGTGGAATTGCTTTAATTACAAAGCATTCCATGATCAAATGCCTTAAATACAACACAACATTCAATTTCTGCCACACATCGTTTGAACTAATCCAAACAACGCTCACACTGGAACAAAGGTCAGTCCATTTTTTCTGTCTCTACCGCCCTCCTCCTAAAAGAAAAAATAAGCTGACTGAATCTCTCTTTTTGGAGCAGTTTCCAAATCTTCTAGACTATGGAAATTTGATAGGTGGCAAACTAATTATTCTTGGAGATTTCAAATTTCACTTTGACTGTCCTGGTAAACCATACATGTCAAAACTCCTATATTCCATTCATGTTTTCAATCTTAAACAGTCAGTTAACCAACCTATCCATAAACTCGGTCTCATTTCGACTGGTTTCTGTATAAACCTAATGATAATATTCTGCAATCCACCCTTGTATCCCACGAACTTGCATCGGATCACCTCTGCATTGTATGCCATCTCGACGTATCAGTCCCTAACCCTCGACCTCTATTTGCTAATAAAAGAAACCTCCGTATGATAAATACAACCAAATTCATGCATGACATCAAAGAAAACCTAACAACTTTCTTACATCCAACAGCGGAACAACCTGATAACTGCCTCCGTTCATTGCTTGAAATACATGCCGCAGCCACCAAATGCAGAGTATCAATAAAAAAAAAAGTGTTCTCCATGATATAGCAGTGTTAGAGACCAGCTTCGCACTGCTAAAAGACATCGCCAAAAAGCAGAGACGCTTTGGCTTTCCACCAGACTCACTATTCATAAACAAATCTACGAAGCCGCAAATAAGAACATCACAAACTTAGTCCATTTAGCTAAATCATCCCACCACAGTACTAAGATCAAGGAGAGTTACAGCTGCAAAAAGCTCTTCGAGATAACTAATAAACTTATGTTAAGGAACATATGTACACCACATCCAACAACCTTCTCTCCACTAGATCTGTCAGACCAATTTGCCAATTTATTCGATAACAAAGTACAAACCATTAGAGATTCACTTGACAGCACAATTTTCACTGATTCGTCACCATACGGTTATCATGAAGAATTTCAGCGACAACCGTTAGGAGCATTTGAACCTGTTTCGATTGATTTAGTACGGACAATCGTGATGAAAAGTGCAAAAAAAGTCTTGTAGATTTGATCCGATTCCAACATCACTGCTGCTTGAGTGCTTAGACCCAATATTGCCTTCACTAACTGATGTTATTTATATCTCTCTCTCTCATTAGGGGAATTCCCATCATTTTTTTCAAAACTGCCATCGTAAACCCACTGCTGAAGACACCAACACAGGACCATAACGATTTAAAGAGCTACCGCCCAGTTTCTAATCTCCCTTTCATATAAAAAATCTTAGAAAAGGTTGTTCTAACTCAGCTTGTATCTCATTTGAATTCAAGCAGTCTTTAAAGCAATGTACAGTCTGCATATCGCCCTTGCCACAGTACGGAAACTACTCTTCTGAAAGTATTTAGTGACATTCTCTCTGCTTTGGATAGTGGAAAGATTACAGTCCTCACTCTCCTAGATTTATCTGCAGCATTTGACAAAATAGACCATGATATATTACTTCACCATCTCCAGCATGCATTTGGCATTCATAATATAGCCTCACAGTGGTTCAAGTCCAACTTAGTCAACAGGACACAGATTATATCTGCAAATGGAGTACACTCATTATTATTATTAATATTATTATATATATAATATATATATATATATATATATATATATATATATATATATATATATATATATATATATATATATATATATATAAAAGGCTTGGTGTAGCGAAGGCATGAATATAATTCATTTCTAACACTTCTTCTCACGTGCACAAACTACGTCGAAGCGATTTATAACGATACATTGAAATGATCCACGATCAAGATATCGAATCCGTCTTTATAAAATATTTGGTTGAGAAAGTGATCAAACTCACAGCAGCAAGGTCGGCGCGAGAAAGAATACGAGTCATGTGGTTTAGACTCGCTCGCATAATCCAAACGAAACTACGACGACAAAGAAACACTAGCAAACTAAACAAACCCATAAGAGAGACTCTTCAGAAAAACTCAGAGTTAGTTAGAAATTCTGTTTGGCGTAGCAGCAGAGAGGATGAACAGATTAATTCAAAACGTCACCCTTTTAGAGTTCCAAATCGACTAATTGCGACTAACATAGAAGTCAGTTCAATAACTACACCTAGATTGACCCCCAAACAAATGTTGTAGTCGACCCCCTCTGCGGCTCTCTTCATGTGTTAAATTGTCAATATGAGGATGAACAAATCTTGTATATACATCAAACAAAATGAATAATTGAGACAAACGATCAATCTGAGACTTTTTTTTGAACTTTGAGTAATATTCTTCCTCGATTAGAGGGGTTTCTTTTCCAGGTATCAAAACACCTTCTTCGATCCCACGACCGTAATACGCCATCAAAGTTCTGTATTTATCTCCACCACATTCATTTCATATCCGATAGTGTCCTCGAACGCCAACATTGCATCCGAAACGATGCCGAGCACCAGCATGTGGTTTCTTTGACAAAATGTATTTATGTTTCTACCAGTATTCTCCACGACATTTTTTTATTACATTTTTCTGTGCTTCCTTGACGCAGCCATATACAATATTTCATACATCAAATAGTATCTAGCTAACGTATTTAGTCGATATCGTTATTTCGTCAATCTGCTGCTACAAATTAGCCAAATATTTGATCGATACCTACATGATATCTTGTCATGGGATCATGCAGCTTTATTTTCATAAAACCATACGGTGTTGCTTGCGCACGTTAAAAGAAACTTCTGAATTATTTATATCCATATCCCCGCTACACCAGGTCTGATGAATATTTATAAGCGTGTATATACCTTTGAGATTACATAAATAACATCAGAACGTTTATGTCTTCCTCGAGAAAATATTCTTACCGGATTTGATTTTTTTTCTAGCATTACGTCATCTTACACAACTAAGTTATTAACGAATCCATCGAGATCATCGACAGATGTTTCTTCACCAATGTCTGTTATAAAATCAATAATATCATCACCGCTCAGCAATCGTGCGTTTTCACTAAATTCCTTCAGTACTTCGTATCATCTCTGGTCATCTACAGATGGTGCAACTAAATACAATTTATTCCATTTCAACCATCTCATTATCAAATTAAGTAATAGTTTAGCACGACAAGCAATATGGCAAATTTACCTACCACGGCCTAAACGAATCGAGTACGCACATTTTGATGTTAATGTTCCTAATGAAGTTCATCAGGCTGATATTCTGTTTTTACCTCATGATCGTATACATAGAGTAAAATTTAAATACGCATTAACCGTTGTGGATGTTGCAAGTAAATATTAAGAAGCAGAACCACTATCAACTAAAACAGCTACTGAAGATGCATCTGACTTCGAAGGAATTTATCGAAGAGGACCCTTCCAATGGTCACAACTGTTACAAGTTGATCCTGGCAAAGAATTTCTTGGTGCAGTATCATCATTAATGAAGCGACATAATGTTAAAATACGACGAGGACATACAGAAATTCATCGGGATCAAGCGATCGTAGAACGATTTAATCGAACACTTGCAGGATACCATATCTCGTGAATGGGTTGCAAGATTACTAAGTGTTATAGCTGCATTAAACAATGAGGTCACTCGAACAACTGCCATGAAACCTATTAATGCGATTACAAGGAATATATATATATATATATATATATATATATATATATATATATATATATATATATATATATATATATATATATATATATATATATGTATATACCAATACAGCACAATGTTTCACCGCAGCCAATATTAGAGAACGTCACCGTCAGGTATTTATACGAACGAGATGACCTTGAAGGAGAAAAAAAAGAGCGACATATACTATTTGGAGTATTACTACACACAAGATAACCAGCGTGGTAATCTAAAGATTAGATTCAACTGCTCCTTAACGTGGATTTACACGTGAACAATTACAGGTATTTTCCGATGATATACAATTACCACCACATTCACTTAACTAGCACCTCTACGCCCATTACATTCAAGACTAGTTAACATCACATTATTACATGTATGACCAAGACTGTTATCTTTTCTATCTACGGTAAATTGTCTAGGATTTTTACTTGAGTATTGACACAGTATTATACAATTACAGCTTGCACAGTGATTATTCTGTTGTTGTTTCAAAGTTATGATAAATTGCACGTCCAGATCGAAGTAGCGTTTATTATTTTATCACATTTTTCATAGCTATATAAGTTTTTTCTTACAATATCTTTTTCAACATAGCCAATGGTTTCTGACACGTCCACGACAATCCTTCGTAATAAAGTTAAACTTATCTCCGTTATAGAATCTAATCGTCATTGTGCGTGAAAATACTGTTACTGCATTAGTCCACGCATGCGCATTATGATCAACAATTTCGATTGAAGCTTACTTTGATTTAAATTTTGATTCGTATAAGATCTCTCCTGTTATCGTTTTTACTGTTATAGATGCTCCGGTAAATTTGACTATTTCTGCCCACGAATTTATTATATTACGTCTCTTATCCGTTAACTCCTTCCCACGAGTCGAGACGGTGAAATGTTGCTATTCGTTCGGCCGCACAATTTATCTTCGAGAATTTCATCTTCTTTAGATTATCAATGTTAGGTTTCTCAAGCGGATATATCCCATAGATAACCGCTGTTACAGGATAAGATTTTTCGTAATATAGTTTATCAATACCGGTCAACATCCCTGGTTTGGAACCTTTACTCAGCATAGCAGTTTTTTCATTATGAAGGACATGATTACGTTTATCACGAATAATCGAATTGTCCGTATCTCATAGTGCGATAAATTTTATTTTTAAAATATATTTTCTATCGTAAAGGTAGTTAATGATCATCGCCGCTCGTTTGTCGTTAATCGTAGCTTCAATATTTTTAGTGTCACCTATAATCTTAAACGTCAACCACACACGAGATGCTTCATTTTTCTGAAATTCTTTTTTGGCGTCATGTATTATATTAATAAAGATTTTATCTGTCGGATCAACCAGATCTCGCATCGGCACATGGAATATTCTGTCAAGATTAATTTTTGTTATTTTTAAAAAGCTCGATCTTGGATAATGTCTAAAATTTCCCCATTATTATCATTAAAGCAAGTATTTAAATTAAAAATATATGACATATATATATATATATATATATATATATATATATATATATATATATATATATATATATATAATGATCAAAACAAGGAATCTCTGCAAGTGGATGATGATAGGCTCTGTTACTCCTTGTAGCAGATCTTGAGCAAACGAATTCTGTGGAATCCACTCGCAACGTGTCCGAGATGGAAGTCTAGGACCAAAACCTTGTTTGCGATGTGTGTTGGAGTACGAGGTGAAACAGGCTTGTGTAAGCAATGTGGTGGTAAACGATACAGAGAACTGAAATGATATAATGATAAAAAAAATAATAATAGCGACAGGATTATAAAAAACCCAGAAGATTATCTGATTAGATTTGAAAGTAAAGATCAAGGCAAATAACGATTTAAACAAAAGATATTTATATATAATGGAGCAAAAAGAATTTATGAGACATCTTATCATAACAAACTACGAAGCAAATCATGATGGGGTTATCATTTTAATGTCGACTAAAGAAACCGGTTAGTTTCGTTATTAATACTGGTTACCTCATCTTCAGTTTCAATTAAAGAAATAAAATAAGAACATATCTCTGTCATAGGTTCGTCTTCGAGTGTTTCCTTGGGGTGATCGAAGATGGTTTTGTCATTGATCATATTAATTCAGATAAGAAAAAACAATTCCCTGGATAATCTGAGAGCTGTTACACCCAGTCAAAATTCTGTATGTGCTAATACGGGAAAGTATGAAAGAAGAGTTGTAAGGATGGTGATTAAATCTATTAACACAGAGACTGACGAAAAAATTATATTCCCATCAATATATTCAACTGATAAATATTTTGATATTCACCCGAATTCGGTACAATAATACAGCATTTTCAAAAATTATAAACAAAAAAAATCACATTTCAATATTGTTGAAGGAAGAGACTGTCTCTCTGTAGATACGTTGTTGCTTATATTACTTTACTATTTATTTAATATATTTATTTTTTGGGATATTTTCAGTAAGATATAATACTATTACCTAGAGACCTTCAGTATTACAAAAATGTGCCATCTCTCTCAGTTCACATACTACTGAATAGTAAATGAACTGAAAAATGGGAGATAACTCCATATTAGGTATTTATGCGTAGATCGTGATTCATTTTATCGCTGTATTTAACTAATTAACCAGGTACGTCCAAATTAATATCAGTGAAGTAACATAATCAGATAATTAGTTCAAATTAGTAGAAGATAATTTATTGTTTCTCGCTTACAAACAGAACCGAAGCAAAAATAACATCACGTAGCGTATAATGCAAAAAGTTATTTTTAGATTCGTTACTACGTACATGTATTCAGACCTGAATTTATCGGAAGAAACCCACGTTCTGTCTGTAAAAAATATATAATGTCTGTCAAATATAGTCGTGTTTGTGTCCAAATTTCAGATGACAACATACATCATCAGGACCTCAAAATCGAAATTCAAAAATTCGAAATCGAAATTCGAAAAAATCAAACATCAAATCGAACTTTAACAGACTTACGTACACACATCTCACCCGGGTTTGATATGGGGAGGGGTGTATATAATGTATAGAGAGGTCATCGTTATACGTAATTCGTATTATATTATTGTTGAGTTTTTCATGTCCATTAAACTTGCTAGGACACGTGGTGAACTAGGGGTTCAAAGGTTGTGCTGAGCTTAATTAAGATTATATGTTTCATGTGCCTAATGTTATAATATCTTTTTTATTCTGTTATAATATCTTTTTTTATTCAGATTTTGTAATTTTTGATGAAATTTCATCTTTTTTTTACCCATTTTGCTCGAAATATCATAGAAAAATCTATCAAAATTGTAATATCTGTAAGGTGAAACCCCGAGGCATTCTCAAAATGATTTATCAATAATTCGTTAAATTTTCCATGTTTCGCTTGTAAATTACCTAAAATCTGATATATTTTAAAGAAAATATACAAAAAACAGACCAAAAAAATGAAATTAACGATTTATCGATAAATCATTTAGAGAAGAGCTAGGGGTTTTACCTTACAAAAAATCAGAAATCTGACAGATGCTGTACAGAAAAATTAACTAAAATGGGTAAAAAAAACATGAAATTTCATCAAATCTGTCAAGAACTATTCTGTTTAACTGAAATTAGATTTTTATTCAGAACTATATAATATTTTTTTAAGTTCGTCAAGTTTAATGCAGAAATGCGCGTAGTTTAAAATCTGATCTCGGTCACATGTGATCATAGAAATATGTTCTCGCCG
This sequence comes from Unio delphinus, assembly GCA_029339505.1. NCBI lineage: Eukaryota > Metazoa > Mollusca > Bivalvia > Unionida > Unionidae > Unio > Unio delphinus. The sequence goes on from JAQISU010000240.1 coordinate 4,962,338, forward strand.
CACTCTATCTAACTGTTCTTGCCTCAGTAAAAAAATTCTTCGTTACCGAACTCATCAATGACTATATCAACGATGTTGAATGAAGACTGTGTAAATATTAATTTCATTGCATTTCCAAGTGCTTCCTTGTCGTGTATAAAAACCATAACGTGCTGGTACATATCAAATATTTATCTGATTAATTCATGAATCAAGATCAAAAAATCGTTTACGATTTCACATTGAGATTTATCAGTAAAACGTAGCCAAGTAAGTCAATCAAGTGTCCACGCTGGTCGGTGAATTTAAAATTACTTCTTGACAAGTATTGATTATGCGTGAATAGATAAATCGAATTGATTGGCTCCTGCACGATCGAGGATCCAGGAGGAACCATTGGAGTAAATGTGTAAAGAACGTAAACTTGTTGAGCTTGATTCGATATCCCAAGATCTGTTTGATAACTACCATCAATTACATCACATACAAGATTGACTGCAATGGTTGATGTTATATTTACAATCTCTGGTGAAATATGTCTGCCTTCAGCATCTGGATTTTGTTAAATCTGAGAACATCGTCAGGATGTGGAGGAGTTTTATCAGGCCATCCTAGAACAGTTTTTTATCGATGATCGATAAATATCTACGACGTAATCGGCAGATTTTACTTCAATCACAGATGATAATGTTGGTTCGTGAACAGTAATAGTTATTTTGGATTCTTTTTTTGTTGTTGATATTATTCTGCGCTGGAATTCATCGTTGATCTGTTCAATCTGATAACTACCTGTGGGGATAAAAACAACAAAAAAATATGGGGTTCCATCTGGTTAATATTTGTTTGCAAGTACAAGCGAATTATTTGGAGGTAATCCACCAAACGGTTCAGATCTGATATTTGGGCAACTATGATATACTCGCAGTTGTGCAAGTGCAATCTCCCCCACCTGAAATTGCAGTTGGAAAATTAATACTGAATTCAGGATTGGTTGTGCTCACTGATATCATAGTGGTTTTCACCTGTGTTGTGTTCATGGCAATCTGTTGCAATAGTTCTTGTGCTGACATTTAGCTATTTATCTGTAACTTTAATGGATGTAGATTCTATCACATTCGTTGCTACCTAGACTATTTTAGTCATTAATGCGAACTCAGAATCGGATATTGAAGCATTGTTGAGGCTTTCAGATATTAACTGAGATAGCTTAGAATACGATGCCGTTGCCGCGTGTAACTTCACCGCATAATCGGATAATTTTTCATTCGTGCACGTCGATATTTGTTTTTGCGATTATATTAAAAACTTCAGCGATCGCAGTTGACGCTGAAACACAGATCGTTATGACCACAGGTGATGTCACTGTTACCGCGGATAATAAAAGACCGGCTCCAGCAACAACCGCGGAGACTGAGTACACAATTATATCAATAACAGTTACACGTCTGTAATATTTTTTGAATTTTATCGTGTAATTATCAACGAAAGATTTTAATTTTTCTTGCAACTCACGCGCTTGATTGTATCTGTAGTCCATATTAGTTATGCTGTAATCTATTGAGGTGTTTCGGCAACAAATTCTAGACGCCACCAGATCGTTGCTGTAGTATATTTATTGTCGGATGCAACCAGGATAAATGTTTCTTCATCTCCACCGTTTATTATAACAGATACGGTTCCAGAAAACTTGTCTGTTGAGTGACGCAATGGATACGTGGAAAATATCTCGAATTGTGCACTACTAAACACAGGCAATCTGTACACGCCTGTAACTTCCGCGGTATGTTTGATAGAAATATTTTGCTGAGACCATGTTGTTGATCCTGATGATATTGTGTATACGACGTTGTTAATCCGCCTATGCAGAATTTTACCCGATATTTTTCAAGGAGATAAATTTTATTAATAATATTACGAGCATCACTTACAATATCTTCCTGTTTATTCTTAATGGTATCGATTGATGTTTTAATATCAGAAAGTTTCGTATCAACGATTAATGGTTTTCCGAAGAATTCATCTCCAATTTCATTGATCTATCTGAAATTTCTACGAAGATTTGTAAACACACCTACGTGAACGTCATACTCGGCTCTCAGCGTAGATAATATTCCGTCTACGGTATTGACATCGTTTATGTGAAGTTCGTATTCGGATTTTCACGTGGATAATATACCACTAACGTCATCATGTTTGGTTTTAAACGTAGATAATTTACCATCAAGAGTGTCAACGTATCTTTTTTGTCGCATCTTCATTTGATGTTTGATCTCTTAAGACAGTTTTTTTAATTCCGTTCATGGAAAGTTCCCTTTTAATACACCACCTGACGTTGAAAATCGTTTTTTGAACATTTTTTAAAAACTCACTCCTGATATATTCTATCGATATACCTGAATCTCGTATTTTTCCGCTGTCGGTAAATTCCGGAATGTTATCCATAGCAGGGCCAAGAACCCTCCGAATTATATCATTCCACTTAATATTACTTGTTTTCAAAACACATTGTTTGTCCTGAAAAAAAACAACTTTATGTCGGTCAACCCCAGTTAGGTTCATAATATCAGCAAGGTCATCTTTAGTTGCATATTTTGAACTGTCGAAATCTTTATCGGTTCCTTTGTTAATTTTATGATCAAAGGTCTTCCGTAAATATCGACCATTATATATGTGTACAATTTTAAATACCTGTCCAATGATTACTTGTGTATTCGTGTACAACTTTATCAGGTGTTTCAGTTGATTTTGATATCGCATAAAGTACAGCGATAGATTCACGACCACATATCGGTGGGTCTGTCATTGTCTGTGTCGGTAACGTTGAATACCAACTCTTCGCAGGTAATTGATTAATATAATTTAAAAACTCATCTGGTGGTGATAGTCCGTACGAATCAAAATAACCAATGCGCAATGGATCAATCGCATATGCAACCCAGTGAGTTCCTGGACCGGAATTCGAATTGAGATTGATGATACCGGTTTCAGCGTGATGTAGTATTTTCGATAAATGATCTCGCATGAAAACTCCTCTAAAATGTTTTATTTTTAATTTTTAGCAGCATTTATCAGATCAAAATTTTACATTGGAGTTATTATATTCCTGGAAGTATCAGTCCCTTCCCTAGATAAGTTTCCTGAAGTCCGAGACCGCGTCCTTTTTTATACCCTTTTTCTCTTGCTTTCGTTAATGCCATTACAGCGGCGGTTCCAACAGCACCTAACGCAGCCGCCATTGCAACTGCAGATGCGGCCGCAGCAATTAATGCTGCTATTGCTGCAAGAAGTTGAAATATGCCTCATATATTTGATGGCACTTGGAGAAAATTCAAGTTCAACTCCAGTTTTTGATACCAGACCTTTATTGAAACGTTTAAGCTGATTACCGGTTAACGATAATTTATTTGGACCACCACTCATTTGTTTTTTCTTTAACGTTATATTTGCGCCACATTGATTTGCGTTTTCTGATTGTAATTTTTTTAATCTGACCTTGAGTCAGAGTTAACAAGTATTATGTTCAAAATTTAATTTTCTATCTTCAGCAGGTTCTTGATGTCCATTTATTCTTAAACTAACCTCGGTAACATCAAGTGTGTCAAATATTATCGTACTTTTTTCTGATTATTTACTTGCATGAAGTGCAATAAAAAAAATATCTCGTGGTGCTGAAACCCCCTCTTGTCCTGATATATGCCATGCAAATTGACCAGCACCATTATCTTGAGTACTATTTGTAGTAATTGTTTTCCACGATAGCAGTGATTTACCACCTTGATTCATGAAAGCAAGTAATTTATTTTCTTCTGTGATAGATAGAACCATTTCCGGCATCCACAATGATACTTTTGCTATCGTTATTTTAGCTTTATCAACAACCCCATCCGCTCGCCAGACTCTATCATTGTCTGAATCTTTTCTGACAAGTACTATAGTGTGTTTAGCACCAAATAGAACCTTTCTAACATCTCTGCTAAATCCAAAAATAGGAGATAATGGAATTACACACGAAAATTCTCCATTAGCGTTCAACATTGACTTACGTGCTGTAAGTCCAAGGTTGAAATTGTTATTTCTTGATAATACCGCATTTACATCTGCGAGTCCACCTGCGGCTCTTACATTACCAGTAGTTAAATCTGTGTGATCTGCATGATCAGTTTATATCATTTGCAAACATGGACCAGCTGATCTTAAATAGTCATCAAAGTATCTTGCTAGACAAAGTATCGTCGTAGCAACATCAACATGTTGGAGACATGATTCGATATGTTTTTCATCGATTATGTATGTGGCCATAATGCAATTATTGACAAAAGCAATTTTAGTAGCAGCTTCGTAATTTGTATCGCCTACTTTTAGAAGTCGACCTTCTACTTCGATAAATGCTTCAGCTGGTAAGAAATACCGACTTGTATCTTGTACTTGTAATTCTATTCTTCCACGTTGATTTGGTTGTACTGCATCGTAAGAATAATATTGATTATCGCTCAGGGAATCATTATTACGAACTGGTTCACCCATATCCAACGCTGTATCAAATTCACGCTTAAACATTTTATTGTAATTACTATGATCTAAATTAAAATTACGAAGACCACTTTCTGCTATCAGACTAGCGGTTATGTTATCTTCTTTCTCTTATAACGATGCATCAGCCAGATTCATTAACCTTTTGGTTGCGGCTTGATTTCTTTTTTTTTACTTTCCGTACAATTATGTCCTTGACCGCAGAAAACGCTTTACCGGCACGATCACCGATTGCGCTAGGAGCTTTGTTGCGAATAACATCGATTGCTTTCATTGATAACTGTTTTGCAATAGGCATTGCTTTTGGAGCTATCGTGGTAAATAAACCCCGAACAATATCACCACGTCCATCTCCGTAGGTTATTTCATAAACTGGTAATCGTGAATTACTACTCTGAGCATTCTTGGTCTACGATACGTATTATGTACGATCAATTTATTTAATTATTCACCATGATCTAAATTATGTGTCAAGGGATTTAGTCATCTGTAATTTCATGGATAAATTTCCGATAGGTATTGATGTCCATGATACCACCGGTAAAAAATCGTCGGCAAATATCAAAGATTTCGTTGATAAGTTCATGAGAAGTATTTAAAGCGCGTTTTCCTCCGCAGAGGTGGAGGAAGTTGATACTGAGGAGGTTGTTGTTCTATTTGTTGCAAAGGTGGAGGAAGTTGATACTGGGGTTGTTGTTGTTCTATTTGGTGTTCAGTTTCTTCTGAAATTTTTTTTTATATCGTTAATATAATCACTATATACTGGGTCATCACTTCTAGCCTGAAATTTATTGTAGTACACACGATATAGCCATTTAAAATAGTTCTCAGCATTTATGTTAATATACTCGGATTTTAAAGTTTCAGACTTTCGAGAAAAACTATTATATGTAACACGAGAAAAATCCTTCTCTTTAATATTTTCCTTAAGATCTTCAATAACACCTTCCTTAACTTTACTAATGAATTCAACATCTCTTTTTGCTTTAGGTTTAGATACAAGTTTTTCCTTCACATCAACTATTTCAGTATAAATTTTATCAATATCTTCTTTAGGTTGTGTAGCAGCTATAGCTGGAAGATCTTGTAAAATTTCTTTTGCTGCACTAGCGGTTTCTTGTATTGTCCCAAGAAGAGGTTTCTTTTTTTCTAGATCAGTGATACCTCCCCATACAACTTTCTCAGTTGTTGAAGTAATAGGTATAAATAATCTTTCTGTACTTCTACGTAATCAAATTGTGACTGGCGTTCTTGATGTTTTCTTCGAAGCGAATCTCTCAAAGGAATATATTTTTTGATTGCTTCCGGGCGTTCTCGAACTAATCTAGTAGTATATGCTTATACATATATATATATATATATATATATATATATATATATATATATATATATATATATATATATATATAATGATTTAATTACATGTATCGATAACATATTTGGCTAATTAATAGCAGCACCGAGGAAGAATAATACTCAAAGTTCAAAATAGTCTCAGATTCATCATTTGTCTGAATTATTCATTTCGTTTGATTTATGTACAAGATTTTTTTAATCCTCAGATTGACAATTTAACACATGGAGAGAGCAGCAAAAGGGGTCGACTACAACATTTGTTTGGGGGTCAATCTAGGTGCAGTCATTGAACTGACTTCTATGTTAGTCGCCATTAGTCGATTTGGTAATCCAAAAGGATGACGTTTCGAATTAGTCTGTTCACTCTCTCCGCTGCTGGCGTTATTGGAGTAATCTTTTCGTTTTTTTGTAAAAGCTTTAGTGTAGCAATTAGGACCGTATAAATCGAGGTGGGCTCCCCCTCCCTGCTGCTCATATCTTTATTTCGTTTCTTTTTATTTCACACGTTAAAAATATATCCTTATGTGAAAATATAGGATATCCCATTATATCTTGCGACGCTTGAAGTATGTGTGCCCACATAATGTGTACCTGTAGAAACCAGAACGAGTACGTTGTGAGATAGAATAAATACAGATCAACTGTTTTACATTCTTACATTATTGACATGGAAATTATTCTTTCATAAAGAAATTTTACCATATCCCTGAAATTATCTCCCCTTACATCCTTGACAAGAACGGTTAAACAGCTGCGATGCATTGATGAATCGGACTCGCATTTTTCAGATACGTTCAAATAATTTGCAAAATGACAAAAAAGGTAATTTATTGTGTGACAAAGTAGATCACCACATCCTATCAGTTTCTTAGGTTATATATATTGATATCATCATCCTATGAATGTACGACAGATTTACGAAACGGGGTTGGGGTTTGCGTGCTGTGAAAGAAAATGAGTTTAATATTTTATAACTTCAATTCTGGAGCAAGTTTGTATACAGTGAAAACAGTTTTTTATCTGTAATATTACATCGTGTGGTACCAACAACGATTAGGTTTTAACTCGTGGTTCCGCTATGTATTAAAATAGTATGTGTTTGGTACCACACGATACAATATACCCGGTAGTAAGGTAAAAAAAGAAAATATCCTTAAATGATTAGGATCAAGCATTATAATGTAGCACAGTATCATTTAAAAGAATGTGCCCCAGTGATATTTTACAAATCTTTTTCATTCAGACAACACCCACCCCTATACATGCCAAAGGTAAATGTAAACAGAAATGCTGATGCTAATTTGGTTGACATGATCACAGGGCAGTGATATAATAACAGTTTCCTTATTGCAATTAAAACTACATGATATCTGTGATTCATTAGCATGTAGATATCCGCTTTTTCTGGCACTGCTGATAGTAATCTCTAGTCGGACCAGGCAGTTTTTCATACTGACGCTTTCACCTTCTATTCACCATCTTTCACTATCAATTCTAACAGTTGCTTGTTAGTTTCTAATAAATCTATTTCGAGCAACCTTTGTATCGACATGATCAGTATTATTCCTCTTCTTTCGGTCCATAGCATTAAGTCATGCAGAACCCTGATATGTATATTTTTGGTATTAATCCCTGTCCGAAGAGAACACATGTATATCCATCATTTATTCGAGGCAAGAGAAAACGCCTAAAACTTCCTACTGAGGTTTGTATCACTAATGCTTCCAACATAATTACGGTTAAGCAATCACGTTCAGACATTTTTCATAAAAATAATTTGGTTATAGTCTACCTCCCTGTTTTTGTTTGCTACATATTTTAAATGGATTAGAATACTTCTACCTACTAGCAGATTAACGATTAGCACCGATAGATAAATCGAAAGAGATTTTTAGAATAAAAGAGTGGTGTATGTTACGCTCTACAAAACATTGTATTCATTACTATTTTCTGTGAGTCTATATATACTCCATAAGAAATGATAATTTTTAAAACGTGATTTCTTTTGCATCTTCTTTGCACATACTAATTGAAAACTTTGGTTAATATTTTGTAATATTGTCAGGATAATTACAACTTACGCCTTTAAAGCAATTAATTGTCAATCACAGATCTGTTGCAGATTATTTTTGTTATTATTATTTCGATATGTAGTTTAATAGTGGAGTAAATGGGAATTATAGCTCATTTCCATAGATTATAAATTGCGCTAACAATTTGAAACATTTCTAACTCATTTCGAAGTCTCCTGTTGACATAAAAAAATCTCAAAAATACCTAAACTATTTGAATTTAAGATGGTATTTTAATCGAATTTAATTCTAACTATAAAACAATAGCGTTTCAACTCAGTTTGAAACTTTTTCAGGAATAAAAAGGACTCCTTGAAAATAAAATCACATTAAATTTTTGCGAATACAACTTTATAAATACAAGGTATATCAATTTTATATATTTTTGTAAAAGTTAGCGCAATTTTTTACTTATCCATGTGACTTTTTACTTACAAATTAGATCAATTTTATACATTTTCTGAAGTTAACGCTATATTTCCATGCGACTTTATACCTACAAATGAACGCAATTTTCTTTATTTCTATACAAGTTAACGCAATTTTATATATTTCCATGTGACTTTATACATACAAGTTAACACAATTTTATACTTTCCCAAAGCAATTTATTACATTTCCCAGGCGACTTTATACATTTTTATGAAACGACATTACATTTATCATAGTTATTTAAATTAAATTAAACTATTGCTTAAATTAAAATGACAGTAGATCAGAAATATATCGATTATAGTTTATCAGATGTATTATTTGCTAATGATTATTGCGAAGGATGATTTTGTTTTAAAATCCATTCACGAAATTAACAAATGATTTTCCAGGTAAAAGTATCAGAACTACTTGTATAAATCTAACTAGGCCATGCACAATTGATTGTTGGTCTCGATCTATCGCTTCCAAATGTTTAGCAGTTAAAATAATCAAATTACAATCAGAGAAAATGGAGCAAATTGTATCATATCGCCTGATAAATCAATCTGATTAATTTTTGACACTAACAATGAAATATTGAATAAATGGGCAACATCTAAACCTGCAAATATCTACGAAAACTCATTCAACAATCTACCTAATCGTGTAAAAGAAAAGTAAATAAATTCTGGTTTTTAACTGCCGCACAAGTCTAACTAAAATTATCTTTTATCAACGTGCTGTTTCACTTGTTCATTTTCAGTACAATGTTTTATCCTCCAATGTCCATGTGCAAATGTATTTATTCCATCAATGCAATATCGTTTATCGTCAAAGTTAATCAATCCAGACTTACAAATACGTTATAATTTTATGTTTTTTGATCTTCTTTTGGTCATTATTGCTTTGTGATTTTTTTCTTCATTCATGATAACAGACTTGTATAAGCTATGTGAGAAATTTTTCTTAATAACTGGTTTTTTCACTCCTTTGGCTTTCATCATATTTTTGTTTTTATTTAACGCGAGTACAGAATACATTTTAGATCTTAATCCGACAAACTCGACAATAGGATCAAAACATAATTCATCTTTAAGCTTTCCAATTACCTTTTTATTAGTATCATCATGAAATTTTCCTTTAACATCAGAAAGATCAAAAAGTTCTCGATGATTATAAATATCTTTGTATAAGTCATTGTCACAATCTTCTCCGGGAATTTCATACAACAATGAATCAGTATCGGTTAATAATAATTTAACTCCATGCCATTTCTGTTTAAAAAAAAATATTATGAAAATCAAACATTAACCATTTTGAAACATCAAGTATTGACTCACCAACATAAACATGTTTATCTACTACTATATTGTTCAAATGTTTTTTTTTTACCACAACAAGATCACCATTTATAACTATTCTTCCGGCAAAACTTTCTGACGCAATTAACTTTGAAAATCATTTTGTGTCACTATTTACTAGTTCAATGTAACATCTATTTCGTTTATTTTCCATTTTTATCCGAACACTGAGTTGTTCATGAGCTTAAAGAGGTCTTTTTCGAAATCATTAGTCGCAGCTGACCTCATATTGGTATTAAATTTAATATAATCTGCCAACAATGTAGATTGTTTTACTAGTAATACTCGATGAATGTTTGTTACAACTAATCCTGCTAACACCGCTTGATGTAACACTCGATAATGACAAATATACCTCCTCGTAGTAACAAATTTGGTACTAACTTGGATACTAAATATGGATTTGCACATCTAGATTTTATTTGATAATCTAACAATAACGAGTTTGGAATAACCATTTCTTCTGGTAAAAACGGATAATAGTTATGACTATCATGTAAATGTTCAGGATAATTAATCCGCATCAAATTCAACAAAATATATGAAATCACTCTATGAAAGATCCTTTGTTAAATTTTTCGTCGCAGTGAGAAATCGAATAATATTTTCCCCATCTTAAACATTTACATGGCATTCTTTCAGACATTGCCCATCATACAAATTATTTATATCGAAATAGTCAAGATATGAGACAGGTTTTGTTGTGTCAAAATCAGGTAAATATTTATTATTTGCACGAGCAAATTATTTTGCAATTACATTAATTCCACCACGCATTTAATTTTCAATAAAAGTAAACATAACTGGTTTAGTTATCAATGTAAATTCTCCTCGTGTGTATTTCATCATAGCATCCCATGCAAGTCCGGGTGAGGAAAAATACCAACATGGATCCAACTTATAATTTTTAATACTATTTTATCGGAAAGATTTAGAAACATCGTCTAACAATAATACGTCTTGAATTAAGTCGTCGTCGTCGGCATCCATCCGTCTTCGAGAGACGATGGTGTAGTTTCCGATTTGGGTGTCCTATCTGCACCTTCGCGAGTGGCTGAAGAGTCCGACCCTTGAGTGACAGTCTCTGTTGCACTTGTTGCAGGTGTATGCTGATGCTTGCTGAGGATGTTTTTGGTTAGCCTTCCTCCTGGCTCTCTTTGCAGCGAGGTTTGTGTTTCTCATCTCTTCAGCTTTCTGAGTGCCCTGTCTGACAGCAAGACGCCACGCGGAGCGGTCGTCAGCACAGCTCTCCCAATTGTTTATGTTCATGTTGGCTGTCTTCATGTCCTTTTTGCGGACATCTTTGTATCGCAGACGTGGCCTTCCAGTCGTTCGTGCACCTTCTACTAGCTCGCCGTACAGCAGGTCCTTGGGTATGCGGCCTGGGCCCATTCTCCTAACATGGCCTAGCCAGCGAAGGCGCCTCTCGCTGAGAATGGAGAACATGCTGTTCATGCTGGTGCGTTTCAGAACCTCTGTGTTGGGAAATTTGTCCTGCCACTGGATACGCAGAATGCGCCGCAAGCATCTCAGGTGGAATCTGTTGAGTTTCCTCACGTGACTCGCGTAGGTGGTCCATGCCTCGCTGCTGTAAAGGAGTGTGCTGAGCACGCATGCCTGGTAGACGCGCAGTTTGGTCTTCTTGGTGAGGTTGTGATTGTCCCAGACCCTCTGGTTCAGTCTCGCCATAACTGCTGATGCCTTGGAAATCCAGCCATTTACATCAGTATCAACGGAGATCGAGTTGGAGATGGTGGACCCAAGGTATGTGTAGTCCTCAACAACTTCCAGGTTGTATCCATCAATGGCGATGGTGGGAGAGGAGTCTGCGTCCTGCACCATTACATTCGTCTTCTTCAGACTGATGGTCAGTCCGAACTAATTGCAGGCGTGGGAGAGGCGGCATACTAGCTGCTGCAGTCCATCTTCCGTGTGTGATGTCAAGGCTGCATCGTCGGATAAGAGCAATTCACGGATGAGAACCTTTGTAACTTTAGTCTTTGCACGGAGACAGGCGATGTTAAACAGCTTTCCGTAAGTCCTGGTGTGTATATACACACCCTCGCTGCTGTCCTTGAAGGCGTACTGGAGGAGAATGGAAAAGAAGATGGCAAAGAGAGTTGGCGCAAGGACACAGCCTTGCTTCACTCCGCTGCTGACTGGGAAGGCCTCTGATGTTGCGCCGTTGAAGCACACTGTGCTGTGCATGTTCTCGTGGAACGATGTTATGATAGCGAGCAGTCGTGGGGGGGGGGGGGGGGGGCAGCCTATCTTCTTAAGCATCCTGAAGAGCCCGCTCCGGCTGACCAGGTCAAATGCCTTGGTCAGGTCTATGAAGGCAATGTAGAGGAGCATCTGCTGCTCACGACACTTCTCCTGCAGTACAAATCAAGATAATCTCCAATTGTTTTACAAGAAAACTCTTTCCATAGATTTTGTGCACGATTAAATTCATCTTCGGAAACATTTCCATTACTTAGACGGGAATAAAATTTATCATGATCTGGTAATGATGTTTCATTGAGAAGTTCAAAATCATCAATGTATTCATAAAGAAATATTCCTTTATGTACCATTAGATCAGTTTTATCATGAAAATATTCTGACAACGATGCGAAGTTAGAACAATTTCGTACAAGCTGATCTAACGATGACGGCATAAACTGTAAACTATAAATAAATCGTAATTTGTCTACAATCGTTAACGAAATAAACTTTTCTGTATTTGTTGGAATTCCTTTTATTGAATTATTTGCAATGAATTTTTTATCATCATGATCTGCTAACGCATTAATGATAAAATATTCTTGAAAATTATGTGCAATCACAGGAATGAAATACATCTCATTGAACTTTTCATTACAACTATTATGAGCTGCTCCATGATAATTTCCAGTTATTTTACAAAATTCAACAACCTTGCGAAAATCATCTGTGTCGCGGAATTTTTCTTCACATATATGACACATTTCTGCAGTATCATAGATGAATGTTTCACTTTCTAATAACGGAATTAACTGAGCAGATTTTATTTTTTGATCTCCGAAGATTCCTCGAGTAAGTTTTTCAACAACCATACAGCAGGATCATCTTCAGTGATACTTTTTACGACGATATAATTTAACTGGTGAACTCAGCGAAGGATCAATGCATGTTATTTTATAAGCAACTGAAACCGAAAATATGTTTGTGAGTTTTTTGAGTACATCTCGATGATCTTATTTTATCGATTTCTCATATTGAAACTTGAACTGACTCAAAATCGTACACAATTGTGTATGGAATTACAAACTTTTTACGATGATTTTTATATTTTTAGATACTATTTTCTCCACCTGGATATGAAGTTCGTTGTTGATGAATATAATATCGCATACTGTATATAAAACTGTGCTAATTTGTATGTATAAAGTCGCATGGAAATATATAAACATGCGTTAACTTCGGAAAATGTATAAAATTGCGCTAATTTGTAAGTAAAAAGTCACATGGACAAGTAAAACATTGAGCTAACTTTTACAAAAATATATCAGATTGATATAACTTGTATGTATAAAGTTGTATTTGCGAAAATTTAATGTGATTTTATTTTCAAGGAGTCCTTTTTATTCCTGAAAAAGTTTCAAATTGTTTTATAGTTGGATTTACATTCGATTAAAATACCAGCTTAAATTAAAGTAATTTACGTATTTTTGTGATTTTTTTTATGTCAGCAGGAGACTTCAAAATGAGTTAAAAATAGCTTTAAATTGTTAGCGCAATTTATGGTCTATGGAAATGCGATAGAATCCCCAATTACTCCACTACTAATCTTTTGTAGAAATACATGGCAAATGAAGCTCAGAAAATATAAGATAATCGAGCAAGCTCTGAGTTTAATAAACATTACAATTTTCATAACTGTGCTGTCTTGTATATGCATTTTGTATTAAAAATATTAAAGTACTTCCTCTTATAATTATTTACATAAATCGCTCATAACATGGAAACACATCTAAATAAAAAATTTCCTCTCCAGTTGAAAACGATTTTTATGCACGTGATTAAACAGGCGGCTTGAAATGGAGGAATTATTTTCAAATGCAAAATATAAAGCTGGAATGTATCTTCACATTTTAGAGTTCAAATCGTTGTTTTTTATTCAATAAATACATACAAACATGTGTCACATTTCTTGACTGTAGAGAAGAACTCTTTGAAATTTTTCATCATAAATCATTATCTCTCATTGTATAACGTATTATCAGTTGGACGAATGTTTTCATTACAATTAGGGGTTGTGCAGCAGTATGTACAATCAAACTTGTCTTTGTAGATAAAGTTTCCGTCGAATATGTTGCACGATTCTATTTGGGAAGTCTGCTGCCACCAGTCAACTTTGCATTCTTGTAGGTTTCCACATCTTAAGAAGAAAAATAGAAGAACAAATTGTCTTCATATATAATATTAGGACTTTATGGTCAAAAAGAAGCAACACTAAACATTATTTCATATAATAAAGTGAAAGTGAAGAGATTTACAGTATGCATATTCCCAAAATCTCTTAACAGTTGGATCACGAATTCAAACGTATGGAATATTTCGAAAGAATTGTATGTATTGAATGTGCTGATGTGCTAACAGCCTTGAATGTGTCGATGCAACAATATTCTTGATCTATAACAATTATGTAATCCATGGTGTATTTAAATAATTTCGATATAATCCCAATGAAGACTTTTAGTCAAAAAATGACAATAATAACATTGTCGTTCTAAGGAATAATTTAAATAGATAATTGCTCTCAAATTATATCTTAAGACAACAGATAATTATGTTTATAGTTCCCTATGTTGATATCAATACAGTAAAGGAGACTTTGTTGACAAAAACGTATTTTATGTTACAGATAACATATATCGCATTAGTATTTTCTGAAGAAAATATAAACAGTCATCTTAACGGAACCTTATAGCAAATATAAACAGTCATCTTAACGGAACCTTATAGCAAATATAAAAAGTCATCTTTAACGGAACCTTACAACAAATATAAACAGTCATCTTTAACGGAACCTTACAGCAAATATAAACAGTCATCTTAACGAAACCTTACAGCAAATATAAACAGTCATCTTTAACGGAACCTTACAGCAAATATAAACAGTCATCTTAACGGAACCTTACAGCAAATATAAACAGTCATCTTAACAGAACCTTACAGCAAACTTCGCACGAGTTTGTTTGTGTAAAACCTCCTAACATCATATCTAAGGTTTGACTTTGAACTCATGTAACAGTCAAAACAAAATTTCATAAGTTATATATATATATATATATATATATATATATATATATATATATATATATATATATGGAGGGAGTGAGGAAGAAAGGAGACAGACAGACAGACACACAGACACAGATAGATAGATAGATAGATAGATAGATAGATAGATAGATAGATAGATAG
>JAQISU010000240.1:4982500-5030000 GCA_029339505.1 Unio delphinus
CAAGAAGTGTATGGTTTGGTGTGATTTATATGCTTCCCTGATGGTCAGCATAGTGTCCTCTAGAAGATTTTGTCTACTTTTGGAATTACCTGTCTCAATACTTTCAAGTACACTAAGTGAGTCTGTTATGATTACGTACTGTTTTTGATTTTGTGTTACTATCCATTTTAGGGCTCGGTTGATGGCCCAGAATTCCGCGGTATATATGGAACAGTCATCCGGTAGTCTTGTCGTAAATGTGATCTGATGTTCTGGGATCACTACCGCTGCAGCCGTTCTATGTAGTTCTTTAGATTTTGAGCCGTCAGTATAGATTTTTACATATCCATCATAGTTGTTGTTGATGAGGCTTTGTACTTGTGTTAATGTGATATTGGGGTTGTCGCGCTTATGTACCAGTTGGAGTGCTGTTAGGTTGATGTTAGGTTGGTTATTTCTCCAAGGTGTGGGGTCCTTGATAAGTAGTTGTTCTGCTTGGAGTTCTATTACTGCATCCAAGAAACACAAATAACTAATAAAAATAAAACATTGCCTAATATACAGGGCTACACCCCAGGATACTTCCAAAATCGGCAGGAAAGATCAGGGGGAGGCTTAGTCATGTATGTAAATAACAACATAACAACAATAGAACCAATACCTATAACAACAGAGGTAATAAGTAATTCTCACATAGAAGTACAATCAATTAAAGTCAAAATAGGGAATAACGACCTACAAATCATTAATATTTATGACCCGGGGACAAGCACCCATAATCAAGAAGATATACTTAGAGCAATAACTACCCTAATCACTAGTGAGCGCACCGTCATATGCGGCGATTTTAATGCCCATAATAAGCTGTGGGGGGGGGGGGGGAGGAATGACGGATAAAAGGGGAAGGTTGATTGAGGCCTGGGCCAATACATCAACCCTAACCATACTCAATGATGGGGCCGGAACTCGATTAAACCCGACAAACGGCACATTGACCGCCATTGATCTCACCCTATGCACACAAAAACTGGCACAAGTGGCGGAATGGGAGGTGGATCAATCTGACCCCATGGGCAGTGACCACTTCCTAATCATCACCACTCTGCAGATGACGGTGCAAGCAATAGTGCAAAATAAACTCCCCAGGTGGAACTACAATAAAGCAGACTGGGACTCATTTAAAGAAATACTAAATAACGAAAACACATCCCAGTTCGAATCAGATGACATTGATCTATACTACGAAAACATAATGCAAGCAATAACAAACGCTGCAACAAAAAGCATTCCAACCAGTAATTATAAGGCAGCAAAACTCAGTGTACCATGGTGGAATGAAGAAATTAAACTAACTAAACGATCCAAAATCAGAGCACTAAACAAATTCAAAAGATCAAATGTCACTACCCACTTTCAGGAATACAAAGACCTAGATCATAAATTAAAACAACTAATCAAAGATGCCAAAACAGAAACTTGGAAAGAGTACTGTGGTACACTAAACAACAAAACAACTACTAAAAAAGTATGGGATAAAATAAGAAGGATTAGGGGGAAAAAGACCACAAACACCCCTAAAATAAGTAACACCTCCAATGATAAAGAGCAAGCTGACTTACTAGCTCAACATTTCACTAGCATGAGCAATAACAGCAACCATACTATAGAATTTCAAAACCACAGAAACAATGAAGAAAAAACAAATAAGCAGATATTTAAAGACTTAGGACCTAAAGAATCCCCTTTAAACAATAAAATAACAAAATATGAATGGGATCAAGCACTGAAAACTAAAAAGGAAACCTCACCTGGGGAAGATAAAATAGGGTACATAGTATACAAACAACTACCACCTAACATAGTCAGTGAAATCATAAAATTCCTTAATAAAATATGGGACACAGGAAAGCTACCAAAAAAATGGAAACATGCGATAGTTATACCCATCCTCAAACCCAATAAAGATAGACATGACATCAACTCATATAGACCAATATCGTTAACGAACAACATATGCAAAATAATGGAAACAATAATTAACAACAGACTCAAGTCACATCTTACTAAACATAATCTACTATCAGAAAATCAATGTGGATTCAGAAACAAACGCTCCACCACAGACCAATTAGTAAGACTTGAAACCGCTATCAAACTAGCCTTCAACTCCAAACAAAAAGCGAACAGAAACTTAATTGCGGTATTTCTCGATCTCGAGAAAGCATTCGACCTAGTATGGACCAAAGGCCTTATAGCCAAATTAAATGATTATGGCATTACTGGGCGAATGTTTAACTTTATTAAAGATTTCTTAGCAAACCGCACTATAACAACTAGGGTAGGGGCAACATACTCTGAGACTCACTCCCTTGAAAACGGGACTCCACAAGGAAGTGTACTCAGCCCCACCCTCTTCAACATAATGATAAACGACTTAGATAAAAACTTGGCTACCAACAAAGTAGAACTATCCCAATTTGCGGATGATGGCGGCCTATGGAGACCAGGAAACCCCTCCAGCCGCAAAAACATCTATGAAATTCAAACCAGCCTAAATAATATTGGAAACTGGGCTAATAAATGGGGTTTCAAACTATCGCACCAAAAAACGGTAGCTATACTGTTCACCCCAAATAGGAAAAACATACAATACCCAAAACTAACCATACAAAATAAGGAAATCAAATTTGTAAAAGTAGCCAAATTTCTGGGTATGTATTACGACCAACACTTAACATGGGCACACCACATTGATGATCTAATTAAACGATGTAATCAGGACTTAAACCTAATCAGAAGTCTTAAAGGGACACAATGGGGAGCTAATCAGGAAACCTCACTAATGCTATATAGGGCACTAATAAGATCAAAACTAGATTACGGCTGTCAAATATACTCATCAGCCACAATAACGCAACTACAAAAACTAGATAGAATACAAAGAATAGCCCTAATAAAAAGCACTGGAGCTCTCAACTCCACCTCAACAGCTGAACTGCATGTAATAACGGGAGAATTGCCCCTACATCTGAGGCGGCAAGAACTCACTTTAAAGTATGCAGCGCGGCTGTCCAACCACCCCAAAACACACCCCACCTTACTGGCCATAAATAAGACCAACATCCCTTACAGAAAAGGCCTAAAGCAAAAACTACCCATGGGAAAGCTAGTCCATATATTAAAATCAACATTACCAGTGGAACTATTCCCATTAGAACCTAACATAGTGTACGAACACGAACCTTGGAACAACGTACAATCTAAAGTCAACACCTCCCTAACTCAAAAAGGCAACAAACAAAACCAGGAACTCAACTTAAAAATAGAAGCCTTAGAAATAATCAACACCCAGTACCACCAATATACAAAAATATACACGGATGGCTCCAAAATTACTAATCCATATAAAACAGCTGCAGCAATGGTCATACCAGAGCATAAAGTACAAATAGGCAGACGCCTCCCAGACTACTGCTCTATTTACACAGCTGAATTCTGGGCCATCCTAAAATCATTACAATGGATTGAAGAGTTCAAACCCAATAAGACAGTGATTATTAGTGACTCGCTAAGTGTCCTCTCTTCAATTCAAACAAACACCACTAAATGTAGGGAAGAGTTTCTCAATCAAATAAACACCAAACTAAAACAACTCGATACCAAAAATATTACTGTAGAATTCTTGTGGATCCCCTCCCACATTGAAATTAAAGGCAACGAAATGGCAGACAAACTAGCCAAAGAAAAACTAGGCGAACCAAATTTCGAGCCACTACAATATAGTACTTCAGAACTATACAGTATAATAAATACGCAAATAGATAAAAAATGGCAAAACGATTGGGATACTAGTACAAAAGGGAGAGTGTTGTACACTACGGTTAAGGAAGTTAAAAGGAACATAAAACCGCCCAGGGGCTTACCAATAGAACAAACAATCATAAATAGAATAACTATAGGTAAAACCAGGCTGGCAAACAGCATGGGAAAATATATAGGACCCTTTCCTCATAACATAAACTGCTACAATTGTAACACCCCTGAAGATCTCCATCATATCTTCAACAATTGTACCAAAACCAAAAAAGAAAGGGACAAATTTAGATCAAAACAGCTAGAAATTAAAGCCCCCTATACATACCCAGAGATTTTACTAAACTCAAATACAAACTTAGCAGGGACACATAAAAACATGATAGAATTTCTTAAAAACATAGAAAAAATAGATAAAATTTAGACCACAATCACAATAAAATCCCTGTAAAGACAGGAAGTGTAGGCCCCTAAACGAATTATCAAGGAACCTCTTAAGGACAGGTGAGCTAAGCAACGGTACGGACCAGGGTGCGGTATCTGGGCACAACTATGAAAAACCTTTGACGTGTCGCTTAACGGCCCCGGATATTTCCGGCAGAGGCCCATATGTTGTCGCTTGGCCACCAAACCTCACGGACTAGACCGGGGGCGGTCTTCTGGGTGTGACAGTGAAAAACCCTTGACCGTGTCGCTTAACGGCCCAGGATATTTCCTGCAAGGACCCACTAGTCATCATCTAGTTGACCAAACCACACACCTGACCTCAAATTGAGGAAAACCTTAGAAAACAAAAATAAGCCACACTAACCTGAGTACAAAAACATCATAATGGTCATAAATAGTTACACCAAATGATAGGATGCAATCAAAAAGCATAAAAATAGGCAGTAGGAAAAAACAACACAAAACCAAAAGCTAACTCCCTACTCACCACTTTCTGCCTCTAATCTGTCACTTCTTAACCTCTCTCAGCAATATAAATAAAGTATACAGTGCAAAACCACACATCCAACAATAACTAGGATAATTAAAAGTAGCACAAATCAGTGAACCGAGACCGGTGCACATAAACTAGATAGGAACATAGGATGTGACCCCAAATTAGATATATAAGGTAGTCTAAAACACCCAAAGACTATCAGGTCCAGCGGCACAAGGCCGCACATACATCTAAAAATCAGAAAGTAATTACGATAAGAGCCCAAACCTAGAAAATATAAGGTAGTCACAAACCCAAGACTATCAGGTCCAGCGGCACAAGGCTGCAACTATAACCAAACGTAGAAAATTAAGTCACTAATAGGGCCCCAAATAGCAACTATAAGGTGACCCAAGCCCAAGGTCATCAGACACCGCAACACAATGCTGCACATAACAAATCAGAACCAACAAACTCAAATAATTCTCACACATAACACTAAATGTCAAAGAACGTCACAGAAAGCACTGTATACTAAAAATTACTCTAGATAAAAGCACAGAGTATATAAATAGGGGATAGACCCAGAAAAGCAGCCTACCAAGCCTGGCCCTTCGCCTCGCCCTCTACCTACTCCGCCTGCTCCAGCAACTACACGTGCTTAGCACGTCCATTAACAACCAAAAACACCGGATGGCATGAATATGAGTGTGTGCTGGAACTATTCCCACTCATATATATACTTACAGGCCCTACAATCACACCGCAGTAGCTCAATAGTTACTCAGATGTGACGGCCTAATTAAATAGTGTTCCCTGAACACATAAACGCCTGCAGGGTGGTGGCACCATACCCACCCTCAGGATAATTAAATAACCGTCCATTGACGGATAAAACAGTGATAAGAGCCCTCGGGACGAATCACTTAAAGCCCATTATTCAATTCAATTCGAGTTCTATTTGATTGAGTTCTTTGCAGAGTGTGTGTATTTTGTTAGCTGCTGGAGGATGTGGTACCAGTCTTGAGCTAAAGGTGGTTTGACATTAACTTATTATGTTTCTGGTGGGATTAATCTCCTTATGTATTGAGATTCTACAGGCGTATCTAAGTATGTGTTCTTCTCTTCTCAGTTGTAATGGTGGTTCACATGCGAGGATTTGTAGTTCTTCCAGGGAAGTGTTCGGTAATGCACCAGTGCAAAGTCTAAGTGCTCTATATTGGATGCTATCTAGTTGTCTAAGTGTTTCCTTGTTGGCTGAGGAATAGATCTGGGAGCCATAGTCTATCTTACTTCGAATTAAAGATTTGTAGATCATTAGCATAGTTTGCTGATCAGCTCCCCATGTAGTACCTTTGATGTTTTTAAGTATGTTTAGATCTTTTTGACATTTTTGAATAGTTTGTTGTATGTGTGATTTCCAATTGATTGTTTCATTTAGTAGCATTCCCAGGAAGTGGGTCTC
This sequence comes from Unio delphinus, assembly GCA_029339505.1. NCBI lineage: Eukaryota > Metazoa > Mollusca > Bivalvia > Unionida > Unionidae > Unio > Unio delphinus. Next base: position 4,988,680 of record JAQISU010000240.1, read on the forward strand.
CTTTTGGAATTGGATGGGCTGATTCTGCATATATAGTTTAGGGTATCTAGATTGTTTATTAGTTGGGGAGAAGAGCATGGCAACTGTTTTTATTTGGGATATTTTGAAACCCCAGTTGTTGGCCCATGTGCCGATGATGTCTAGTCCTTTCTGAATTTGAGTGATGTTCTTTTGACTATTCGGGTTTCCTGCTTTCCAGATACGACTGTCATCGGCAAATTGTGACAGATCAACTGGGCAATTTTTGAGATAGTTGGTTAGATTGTTGACCATTAGATTGAATAGGGTTGGGCTAATCACACTTCCTTGGGGGGTTCCATTATCCAGTGTATATGTTTGGAACAAGGCCTCTCTTACTCTAGTTTTAAAGGTTCTTCCCGTAAGGAAGTTTGCTATCCAGCGGTGCATTCTTCCTGTTATGCCAAATTGGTTGAGTTGAGATATGAGGCCATTGGTCCAGACTAGGTCGAAGGCTTTCTCTAGGTCTAGAAATATTGCTATTAGGTGTCTATCTCTTTTCCTTTTGGCATTAAATGCTAATTTGATGTTGGCTTCCAGACGGATTAATTGATCAAGTGTAGATCGTTTATTCCTAAATCCACTTTGGGTTTCAGCCAGTAGTTGATTTTGTTCTAGGTGGTGTTTTAATCTATTGTTAACCATTGTTTCCATTACCTTACAGATTGTATTAGTTAGTGAAATAGGTCTGTAGGAGGTTACATTAGTAGGGTCTTTGCCTGGTTTTGGGATGGCTATGTTTATGGCTCGCTTCCATAGTGTAGGGATGCGACCTGTTCTCCATATCAGATTTATTAAGTCTAAGGTAATGCTCTGCATATTGGGTGGTAATTGTTTGTATATTTCATAGCCTAGGTTATCCTCTCCTGGTGATGTACTTTTTTTTTGGCTGAGGGCTTGTCTCCATTCTTTCAGATAAAAAGGGTCATTCAGTGGCGAATCTCTGTTGTCTCGATCTTTGAAAATGTGGGGAAATTCTTTTTCTAATGTTGATTTTTGATGTAAAAACTCGTGTTTATGATTGTTATCGCTGCTGGAGTTAGCAAAGTGTTGGGCTAACTTCTCTGCTACTTCCATGTTGTTTTTTGTTCCCTGGATTTTCGGCGCTGTTGTGGGTGTTTAGCCTTTCATGGCTTTTATTTTATTCCAGATTTCTTTAGTATTTGTTTTATGATTGAGCGTTGTGCAGTATCTTCTCCATGAGTCCTTTTTTGCCTCATTTATTACCGTCCTAGTGTTGATTTCTGTTTGTTTGTATATAAGAAAGTCAGAGGCGGTTTTTGTGTGTTTAAAGCGATTTAAGGCTGTTTTTTTTTCTTCTGAATGGCAATTTTGCAATTTTCTGTCCACCAGGGGATTGCCGTCTGTTTATAATGGAAACCTGTTGTTTTGGGTATACTCTTATTTGCCGCTTCGTTTATAATTTGTATGAGATTGTCATAATATTTATTTGTATCCTCATCTTGGATTTCCGCCAGGTTTACTAATTTAAGTTGGTCTTTAAAGCTGTTCCAATTTGCATTTTTGAGTTTCCATCTTTGTTGTGTTTTTTGTTGCTCCGTTGGGCACGAGACGTATATGGTGGCACAAAGGGGGAAGTGGTCGCTGCCTAATGTAGAATGTTGCATCACTTCCCATTGGGTAATTACAGCCAGGCTAGGCGTCGCAATGGTTAGGTCAATGGTAGAGAGTTTGCCTTGGCTGGGGTCTATACGTGTGGAGGTTCCGTTGTTCAAAAGTTCTAGTTGTTCTTCTGTTATGTATTTTAAGATGTTTTTCCCTCTTGTATCTGTGCGGTCACTACCCCATTCTATGTGATGTGCATTGAAGTCGCCGCAGATAATAGTGTTTGTGCCCCTTTTCTTGAATATTTGTTGAAAAAGTCGGTTGTTGTTTTGGCTATTTTGTCCTGGATCATATATGTTGTACAGATGTATTGTTTTGGTTGCTACTGTGAAAACAATTTTTTGAAATTCAACTGGTGTTTCTCCTGAGTTCACATTAATAACTTCCTCTACTGCGTCTGTGATGGTCTCATGTACATATATGGCTAGACCTCCTCCTTTTTTGCCGGTACTTCTGTGTTTTAAGAATGTAGTTTGATATCCTGTTATTTTAGGAATGTTTGTACTAGTTTCCTTAAGTAGAGTTTCTTGAAGACAGATGATCTTGGGCTTGGTGATTGTTCCGTGGATTGCTGCGATTAGTTCTCCATGGTTTTTATTTAGCCCTCTGCAATTCCATTGCCATATAAGTAACTTGTCTGGGGTCTTGTTTTTTGTTTTGTTAGTCGAAGCATTATTTTTATTTTTATTTTTATTTTTATGTCTAATTCCAATATCCATTGTTTATGCTGCTGTTAATAATTATTTTTGTTTGTTGTTGATTTATTCGTGATGGGTTGATGCTAGGTAGTCCTGTATTTGCTGCATATATATGCTAATAAATTCATCTTTAGTAATTCGGTCGTTCTTCATTTAGCTGCTGATTGATTTTTGTAGTTTGTTTAAATAGGTGTCAATGGTTGTTCTATTGAAAAATATCCCGGTGTTTGCGGTTGTATCTAGGTTTCTCGTTCTCGCAGGTGTTAATGTTTGTTCCTGATTTGAAGCTTGTCTTGTTGTATCTTTGTCATTATTTTGTTTAGTTGTTTCTAATTTGGGTTGTACTTCTGCCTTTTTTGCTTTAGGTATGATTTCCTTTTGCATATGTTGTTTCTTGGCTTGCTTATAGGAGATGTTTTGTTGATCCATTAGTCGAATAATAATTTTTTCTTGTACTGCTATGGGGCATTGTGTATCATATGATTTGTGATCAGCCCCACAGTTAGCACACTTTGGTATTTTAATAAAGCATGTTCCTGTGTGTTTGCCGCCACATTTTCCACATCTTGGGTGTAAACGGCAGCGGGAATAAAAGTGACCCCATTTACAGCTGTTATTGCAGTATCGGGGTTTGTTGATGTACTGCTGTAGCTTTACTTTAGTTCCATGTGGTCCAATTCTGACGTGTGCTGGTGGGGGTTGTTGGAATTCTAGTAGGATTGTTGACGTTTCCATTCCTAGATGATTTCGTAATTTGACAACCCTTTTGCAAGTTATTTTGTGAAATCTGAGGTCATATTCAATATTTTTTTGCGTTTTCCACACCATTGTTCGAGGTAGTTTAAGAATTGCTTTGTATTTAGCTTGGTTTGCTAAATATGATATTTGGGTGTATTTATCCTTTTCTTGAGTCGTGCTTGTTTTGTTATTATTGTAATGTTTGATTGTGGCTTTGTGCCTTGTGATTTGTACTGGGAGCCCTGCTATGGTTGTGATTTCCATATATTTGCAGACTTGTTTCAATGTGTTGCATTGTGTTATGATATAATCCTTTTGCGGTCTAACAATCCTAAACTCTCCGCCATGTTGTTGTATGAGTGCATTAGCTAGGCTCCTGTTACTAATGCGTAGCAGTCTCGAAGTTGCACTGGCTATGAAGATAGTGTGTTCTGGTGCATGGTACTGATATTGGTGATTGCCCATTTTCCTTTGTTGTTGATGTTGCTGATACATCTTTTGTTTGTTGCTATCTCCTGTTTGTTGATTATAATTGTCGTTTTTGTTCTTAGAGGCATTTTCTATGTACCTACATTTTTGGATGTTGTTGCCAATATTATCGTTGGTGCTGTTTTGTTCATTTTGCACAATTGTTTTTAGTTTGCTATTGTTGTCAATATTCGTTCTAACGTGTTTGATACTTTTGATTTTGTGTGGGCCTTTCATTGGATGTTTCCTTTTATCTTCTTTATTTCCATTTCCATATGCCCTTTTGCTTGTTTTTGCTGCTACTGTTTGCCATTGTTCGTATTCCTTTCCGTACCGTTTAACCCGATTAGCCTCACTAATTGCTTTGTTTATCTCTTCCATCTCTCTATCCGAGATGTGTTTAGATGGTCCGGGTTCTTGACTACTGTGTAAGGTGTAGCTGTTTTTCTTTTCTGTTATGTTGATGTTGTCCTTGTCGTCATGGTTTATGTTGATTGAAGTTTGATTCATTTGATATATTTTGTCTCCTGTTATATTCTTCTCATGTGGGTCATCTTTTGTTATTGTTGTTATTTTTTCCATTTCAGGTGTTATTATTGTTGTTGTGTTTTCTGTTTCCTGTGTTATTGTTATTGCTGTGTTGTCAGTTCTCACTCCTTGTTTATATTTTTCATTGATTGTTGCATCTTTGTTTCTCGCTTTATTCTTTTCCTGCGAGTCGTCTGTTGTTATTGTCTAATTTTATTTAATATGAATTAAGGTCGCATGCGCAACTATGTGCTTTCGCGACCAGTTAATGCCCGAGGGTCGGGCTATTCGATTGGTCGGGACCAAAGGTAACTTTGACTACACTAGGCTGTGTTGTCGCAGTCTCCCCGGCACCCGCGTTAAATGGCAGTCTCGCCTTAGAGTAAAATGTCGGGTCACGGCAAAGCAGGAAGGCAGAACAAATACCAATGTTGTGTAAGCCACCTGTGCAATTATATCAAATCCATATAGTCATAGAATTTTTCATCTTTCCTAACAATAAATATTTCTAGTACATAGTGTACATGTTGTAGGTCCTTAACAAATTTAATTGCTAAAATGTCTTAGCGACATAAATAAGTGTAGTCACTGTTAGGTATTTTAGCTTGTTAATTTTGAGCGGTGGTCAAAATTGATCAAGTTAGATTTCGAGAAAGAGATTGTTTGAAAAGGGTTCTCGTACCAAATTAGAACCCTAGGGAGAAAAATAAAAAAAAATAAAATAAAATTTAAAAAATTAAAACAAATTAAAAATTAAAAATATTTAAATATATATATATATATATATATATATATATATATATATATATATATATATATATATATATATATATATATATATATATATATATACATATATATATATATATATATATATATATATATATATATATATATATATATATATATATATAAATAAATTTAAAAAAAGGAAAAGTAAAAAAAAAAAAAATTACAAATTAAAAAAAAATTACAGTTTGGTGTTATCTCATTTCTTCCTTCTTTTTCTCTTCCTTTCCCTTTTTTCTTTCCCACTTTCTTCCTACTACCTTCTTCCCTCTTTCTTTCTTTTTCCTTCTTCCATCCTTCTTTTCCCTTTCCTTTTACTTTTTCTTGTCGGTTTGTTGGTGTTATGTTTCCTTGAGCTATCACTATTTGATCCCGGTGTTCTCATCACACTTATCTTGCCACTTGCCGGTTGACTGGTTTTACTGTACCTACATTGTGCCACTACTTAGTGTAATGTTCTCTTTTTTTCCCCCTTCTCCTTCTTCCCTTTCTCCCATTTCTTCCTTTTTTCCTCGCATTACAATGTTTATATTATCCCCCCTTTCCCTTCCTTTCCCCTTTTCTATTTTATTTTATATATTTATTTTAGGGTAATGTTAAGTTGTTCTGCTTTTTTAAGCTAGCGGTATTACTATCCGCTCTGGCCCCTTTAACCGATATGGCCTCGTTAATTATTTATCTATTTTGATAGTTATAATTTTTTTTTTTTTTGGTCCGTTTATTTAAGGCATTGTTACGTGGGTCTGTTTTATTGAGCTAGCGATGTTATTATCTGCTCTGACCCCTTGATTGATAAATATTAACTCTTTGGCTATGTTTATGTTTATTTACTTATTTGATGGTTTTGATATTTATATTTTGTGTTTTATGTCTATTGATTTTAGGTAATTAAGTATATTTATATAGATAGCATTTACGTTTTTGTTATACCTTTTATCTAGAATTTGGGGAAATGATGTAACTGAGTCAAGTTTTCTTTGTTGTAGTTGAAAGACGGTACGTTGTCGATGGTATTTGTGACACATATTTAATACATGTTCCAATGTTTCAGTTTCTGGACAGTGTGGACATTTTTCCGGCGTGGGTCCTGTACTTATATGTTTCATAAAGCTGCCATTTAGTAGTGTTTTACCTGTTCTGATTCTGTTGATTATTTTAATATCAATGGCTGCAAGGCTTTTTGGTAAACGTTGGGTTCTAGTGATCTCTTTTTGTAGTTGGTATAGATGTCTACCCTTTGTGGAGTTTTCCCATTGTTGTTGCCATTTATTATTAATTCTGTCCCTGACTTGACTATATAGTTCCTGAGTGTTGTACTGTACGGGTTCAATTTGGTCTTTCATCAGACTGCTTTTTGCTGCTTTGTCTGCTTTTTCATTTCCAGGCAAATTGATGTGAGATGGCACCCACAAGAAGTGTATGGTTTGGTGTGATTTATATGCTTCCCTGATGGTCAGCATAGTGTCCTCTAGAAGATTTTGTCTACTTTTGGAATTACCTGTCTCAATACTTTCAAGTACACTAAGTGAGTCTGTTATGATTACGTACTGTTTTTGATTTTGTGTTACTATCCATTTTAGGGCTCGGTTGATGGCCCAGAATTCCGCGGTATATATGGAACAGTCATCCGGTAGTCTTGTCGTAAATGTGATCTGATGTTCTGGGATCACTACCGCTGCAGCCGTTCTATGTAGTTCTTTAGATTTTGAGCCGTCAGTATAGATTTTTACATATCCATCATAGTTGTTGTTGATGAGGCTTTGTACTTGTGTTAATGTGATATTGGGGTTGTCGCGCTTATGTACCAGTTGGAGTGCTGTTAGGTTGATGTTAGGTTGGTTATTTCTCCAAGGTGTGGGGTCCTTGATAAGTAGTTGTTCTGCTTGGAGTTCTATTTGATTGAGTTCTTTGCAGAGTGTGTGTATTTTGTTAGCTGCTGGAGGATGTGGTACCAGTCTTGAGCTAAAGGTGGTTTGACATTTACTTATTATGTTTCTGGTGGGATTAATCTCCTTATGTATTGAGATTCTACAGGCGTATCTAAGTATGTGTTCTTCTCTTCTCAGTTGTAATGGTGGTTCACATGCGAGGATTTGTAGTTCTTCCAGGGAAGTGTTCGGTAATGCACCAGTGCAAAGTCTAAGTGCTCTATATTGGATGCTATCTAGTTGTCTAAGTGTTTCCTTGTTGGCTGAGGAATAGATCTGGGAGCCATAGTCTATCTTACTTCGAATTAAAGATTTGTAGATCATTAGCATAGTTTGCTGATCAGCTTCCCATGTAGTACCTTTGATGTTTTTAAGTATGTTTAGATCTTTTTGACATTTTTGAATAGTTTGTTGTATGTGTGATTTCCAATTGATTGTTTCATTTAGTAGCATTCCCAGGAAGTGGGTCTCCTTTTGGAATTGGATGGGCTGATTCTGCATATATAGTTTAGGGTATTTAGGTTGTTTATTAGTTGGGGAGAAGAGCATGGCAACTGTTTTTATTTGGGATATTTTGAAACCCCAGTTGTTGGCCCATGTGCCGATGATGTCTAGTCCTTTCTGAATTTGAGTGATGTTCTTTTGACTATTCGGGTTTCCTGCTTTCCAGATACTACTGTCATCAGCAAATCGTGACAGTTATTGTCTAATGGCCGATACTTGAGTACATATATCTTAAGCACGGACGTGAAGGAAAACATCCCTTGCACTCACTTTTCATATTATATGCTATTCCCAAAACATACAATCTATCATCCACTCATGGAGAAGCAGCCAAAACAAACCATATAATTTATTATCCAATATCACACAATTTATCATCCACACACGGATAAGCAGCCAAAACAAACCACATAATGTACTATCCAATATCACACAATATAACGTCCACACAAGCGCTCGCGAGCACACACACACTATTATATCAGTAAAAAGATAGTGTTTAAAATCACACTACTCCTTTCTCATACCCATTGACAATTTGAACAGTCTATCTCTAGACATTTGGTTAGCCCTGAATAGCTGGTTTTTTTCAACTTCAAAATACTGGCTAATGCTGACATCTCCCAGGTCTAGCAACGTACACACAACGTCCGCTCCAGTTATTCTCCCAATTAACTCTTGTTATCGGAAGCGCAGAGGGTGAATGAGTAGCCTCTCTTTCCCAGTCTTCACTTTGAGGGATAATGAAAGATTATTATTTTAATTTCCTTCTCCTCTTCTTTCTTTTTCTCTCCTCTTCTTCTTCAATCCTGGCCTGTTCTGCTATGGCCTCCATAGCCAGCTCGTCCAGGAGAAGTCTAGCTTTATACAGGTGCATCTGAAGCTCCCTACGCTTCTTGAGTCTGCTCATCTTCTTTGCGTTGATGGGCCCACGATAGGTAGCCAGAATGGTTAGTTAGTTAGTTGAATTAAAGTCGTTTTCGCCCGTTCGGGCATGCACGACTGTTTAGTGCACCGTTTGGTGCTACTTATTTTTTTCGGGGGAACGGAATGGAGCCACATCCCCCACGATAGGTAGCCAGACTGACGAATGCTTCTTTATATATTGCACAAGCGCGGACGTGAATGAAAACACCCCTATGATCAAAACGCTCACTTTTTTTTACTTTACTCAAAGGAATTATAAATTTAACAAGTTACTGAAAAAATACGTTGTGCTTATAGACGCACTTCAAACAAAAGTAAAAAGAGACTGTGATTATAGACTCACTTCTATTTCTTTTCTAACTTCCTCACATACCATTAGCAAATTGAATTAATAATTCCTTTTGAGAACATTGGGTAGACCGGAAAAGAGCTGTTTTTGTGTGCACGAGGAGGGATGGCAATCTTTAATCGTATAAGATTACGTCCTCGTCTGGCAACAGGATAGGGTCTGCTTCTTCGGAAAGTGAACGAGAACTCTTTCGTGTCGACAAGACAGTCGACAAAACTTCTGTCCGGTTCCTGTTGTTATTGTTGCTGCTGCTGCTGTTCTCTCTGCTCTCTCTGCTGCTGCTTCTGAAGTCTATACTTCTCAGTCCATTCTTCCTTGTCTTTTTGAATTTCCTCTCTGAAGAGTTCTTCTATGAGGTCTTTCGTTACTTGCAGCATTCTAACATTCTCTATCTCTTCAGGCCTTGGCATCAGAATGTTTCTGATACGATTCAGATTGACGTACGCTTCGTTCAGCTTGGCTAGTCTTGAGCACATCTTCGTAGGAGGATGATTCAAACAATGGATGGTCAGATTGGCGACTACCCATGCTTTATATGGTTCAAGCGCGGATGCGATAGAAAACACCCCTCTACGGTTTAGGGTTGGAAACGTTTCGATAGTGTTACGTGCTTAGGCTCGAATAAACAGTAATATTGAAAGAGTGAAAATAACAAGCTTGTAAAAACTTAATCAACAATTTATTGAGCACAAATATTTCCCAGAAAAGAAAAATAAACTTACGGTTTTAAGAATCAATTCCAAAATTAATCCAAAAATAATTCGAAATATATTCCACTAGTGAAATTGCAAAAGTCCTGGTAACAAAATGTCCTAATAATTCCATGTTCAAATCTTAGTGAAGCATCCAAGATGGAAAACGATGTCACGTGATGAAGTCAGTTCTGGTCTTATGAAATTCAATAAGCAGAATTTTTTTCCAGATAAAGAACAAAATAAATCATCTTGATCCAAACGAATTGAAATAATTTCCAGTACAAGGTAATTTAAAATAACTCAGAACAACACAACTTAATATTCTAACAGCCCAACTTCTACTAAATAGTTCGCTCCAAAACATAATTTATATACCTGTTTTTACATAAACAAGGAAGGGGTCACATGATCTTCTGGAATCTTTAGAACAAATTTACGTTCATAAAATCTCGTGCACACCGTAAGACCCAAATGAAAATCATTTATTTGTACTCTCAAGAACTCAAAAAAAGAAAGATGTTTACAACAAAGCTCCATAATATCCTTGGAATCAACCAATCATTTTAAAAGCTTGTTTACAACTATGAAGCCAGATCAGAAATGATGTCAACATCTGGTGTTTATTTTAGAGTTCAGGTCATCCCACATTTAAAAAAAAATCTCTCAATCAATGAATCTTAAACTTAAAATGTCAAATTTGAATCTGACAAGCAACAATTGAAACAAAAATAAATGACTTAAATCAAATCAAATAACAATAGATTTATGTGAGGGATAGAAAGAAGTTAAAGAGCATCTATAATAATCAAAATGTAAAACAAACGACACACGCATTGGTTTCAAAACACAACATTTTTATTCAAATAACAAACAACTCACAAAACACAATTTTTTTCAACTAACAAACATTAACAAACATTAAACATTTTTTAATTCACAAATATTTTTTCAACTAACAAACGTTTTCTTCAAATAGCAAACATTTTTTTCTTCAAATAACAAACATTTTTTTCATTTTTCTTCAATAACACAAATACATTATCTTTGACATGGTTGACAATATTGTGTGAATTAAATTGAGATTTCCACTGTTGGAAGTCATTGGGCCTTTGATGTACACTACGTTTCCTTGCTAAAGACAACAGATAGCCATAATGGTCACAAAACCATCAATCTACTTTGTCATCATTTCGAGACGAATGACGATCAAAAAAGGTCAATAAATGTTCTAAAGAATATCCAAGACTGCGATGAAGCAGATAATAAACACAATTTTGTCCGCACACCATAGAATATGTGAATTGTTAATTCACAATTGTATCGTCTGGGCATTTCTGCTCATAAATTCAATGATATCGTCTTCAAAAGGAGGCAATCCATATGAATCAAAATACTCCACACAACCCTCATGAGGAAAGAAGACATCAACAAATGAGGTAGTTCATCTTTAGCACACATGACAGGCTTCCAAGAAGCAGTTTACAAACTACGGTTCAAAAGGTAATAAAGTTCCCAGGTATCCATGTTTTTGTGGCCAAGTTTTATTTTCCTTTCATCACAGGTGATGATAAGTCATCAATTCAATCCAGACCTTTTGCTGGAAATGGTCTGTCAAGTAAATGTTTGTTTGCTTCGTCTCCATACTCTTGGCTAAGAGAGCTTCGATGAGATCAATTTCTCGAGCAAACAATGGAGGAGAGAAATGATCACGCAAGTCTTTATACCACTGAAGTAACACGGTCTCTTCTGAGATGAGACTCCAAGCATCGTTCAGATACTCGTCCAATTTTTCTTTTTGACTCATCATCATACATTTATCGTGTTGAATTTGACTGGGATGATCAATTTGACATCTATAACATTCTTTTTTAATCATGTCTTTCATTTGTATTCACCAAGTGTTTGGCAAAACAGGTGACTAAATATTGTTCCTGTTCTGGCCATCTGGACTGCATTATCACTACTTCTTCTTTTTGGTCTATGGGGTCTGCTTTCTCTGTAACCTCCCATTCCATTTCCATTGATTCTCCACTATTCAAAGAGGGACAAAAGTTTTCCATAGTGTTTAATAGTCTAGAATGCCTTCTCTCAAACTGTTGATTTCTATGGTATTATCGAATTCGGCATACAGAATGACATTCACAGCATTGGTAAGAGGTCCTGCAAACTGAAGTTACACACGCCTAGATTTTATAGGGTAGAAATGTCCCTCGTCGCTGCCTTGGTCTGGAGTGAAATCAAAACCCCACAAAGTGTAACATCCTGCATAATCTTCGTAGGAAATGCCGTGACTGGTATTGGTTCCTAACTGTCCTGTGGCTTCGTACAGCGACAAGTACGACAACAAGTAATTTTTCTCGGCAAAGTTGGATTCGAAGGGTCCGGTACACAAAGTTTTGCCATCGCGACCGACATCGATTATGGATACTCCACAGTGCTGAAACTGGAAAGGATTTTGATCGTGAGTACCGTTAATGGCTGCATTTCTGACGATACCAGTGAATAAACGTTTGGGTAAATGTCCTTGGAACAGATGATCTTCGATCTTAGATCGGAGTCCAGTGCCAATGGTGAAAGTTTTTACTTCCACGTGTCGTATCGGATACTTGGATGTCGTTCTGCTCAAAGTGTGACTAAAATCATTTCCCACTTAAGGTAATACTTCTACGCGACGCAAGTATAACATGACTTCTTGGATAATGGTTTTGTATTTGTGCGTTTGGTTTTGCCAATGCGAACCCAATCTCCAGGGGTTAACACTCCACCCTTTGTTGTCAGGTGTCACATCTTGTGGGGTACGTCCAATGCTTCTATGGTAAGATTGTTTGTAGGCTTGAACCAAGTGCGGTAAAACGTCCATGTACTTGAGAGTGTGTTGATGCGTAAAATATTTCCACATGCGTTCTTTCAAGGTACGTTGAAAACGTTCCACGATGCTGGCTTTGCTTTCAGGATTTTCGGTGGTGACAAAAATGAATGTCACGTTTCTTTAATTCTCGTTGGAAAGCTTGGTTCAGAAATTCGGTGCCTTTGTCGGTTTGCCATCGAAGAGGGTGACGACCACTTTGTTTCAACACCAGTTGCAGGGATTGTACTAACTCTCCGCTCGATTTGGTTGTCATTGGTACGACCCAGGCAAATTTAGAAAAACGTCGATGACACAAAACAAATATTTGTAGCCACGATTGTAGGTGGCTAAATTAGAGACATCGGCTAAATCGTCTTGCCACTGATGATCGATGCCTACCACTTTAGTGCGACTTCTGTGAAATTTTCGTCGAATGGGTTTTGTGTAAAGTGTACATAGCTTGTTCTTGTAACCATCGTTGTAATTCAGGTAAACGGAGCTTTTTCAGGCGAGTTTTTGCAGCACGATACAATTTCTGAACGCCTCCGTAACCTGCAGGGTGGACTGGATCGTAGTAAATGTTGGCTAACACCTTCTCCATGGTTTTGTTAATAAGATACCCACTCTTCAATGGTACTCCTTTTGGTGGAGCGAAATGGGGGTTGTTTGGAAACGGTTTTACGTGTCCGATGTGCCACAGGAGTCGACGTCGAGGGCACTGGTGGTGGTGGCGGTGGTGGAGGTGGTAATAGGATAGCTTTGGTATCCTTTTCTTTTCTCACTTCTGGTTTCCTTTCTTTCTTTTTCACATCTGTCGCAGGAGGAGTGGCCATCATCTTTTTAACCCCAGTTTTGAGTTCTTCTCGTTGAGGATTGGGGGAAGGGGTCAACAAGGAAACTGCAATCTTACTCGGAATGGGAGTGGCGGTGAGTGTCTGAAAGATATCATGGGTTCTTCTTCCTTGGGTAATGGTGGGGTGACGTATGTCTTGTCCGCTGTAGATTGTGAGAGCGATGGACTATTCATCAAAGCCTTCAAATCGGTCAGAGTGGGTAGAGCTGTTTGTTCCACAGCTATTCGATGAAACAGTTGCAGTCGTTTCAAGAGTTGACCGTACGTTTGCAATTTTTCGGTTTCGGACAAATCGTGGCGATGCATCAATAATCGCAATTTGTGTTCTAATTGGGACATCTCGGTCAAATCAGGATTTGGTGGTAAATGGGGGGGGGGGGGGGTACGTCGTTCTTGCCAACGATGGTATTCCATCCATCGTTTGTAAACGTCTAAATTCAGTTTTCGTCCTTCCATATTTTTCCAAAGGTTACGTCTGAGATCGTGGTGCTCCATGGGTCACTTTTATCTTCTGGAAGGATCAACTTTGGGATATCCCTCGTGCCATCCCTTGTATCAAACCTGGCAACATACTCATGCCGGTTTTCCCTAATCCTCCCAACACAAGAAGAAGAAAGGGTAAAAACCCTCCGCGTTGCACCAACATCTTTTTCTTTTGACGGACGGGTATTTTCTTTTGGACCATTTGACTAAGAACGTGTCGATGTTTGGCTAAGCATTTTTCCTGGTGTGGAGACGAAGGCATTGTGCCTTTCAAGACATTCAAACAACATTCGCAAACGGTATCGATGACATCTTTGGAGGCCGTTAAGGATTTGTTTTCGCATGGGTAGAGAGGCTTTGAAATGGACGGACAACACGTCTCCGTGTTTGCCTAAACGAGGAGGTAGTCCTTTCCTTTTCTTTCCTTTCTGGGGTGAATATGAATGTTTTCTGCGAGGTGACGTCTTTGCTTGTTCGTTTCACAAAACCTCTGACGTCAAAGACTTTTAACACACACCCTTTTATCTTTTTTTTTTAGCCATCACTTGTTTTATAACTGGCAGCAGTTCTTTAAAAATAAAATATCCTCTGCGTTGCACCAACATCTTTTTCTTTTGACGGACGGGTATTTTCTTTTGAGCCATTTGATGAAGAACGTGTCGATGTTTGGCTAAACGAGAAGGTAGTCATTTCCTTTTCTTTCCTTTGTGGGGTGAAAAAGAATGTTGTCTGCGAAATGACATCTTTGCTAGTTAGTTGCACAATACCACTGACGTCAAAGACTTGGTCCACACCCTATTTTATCTACCTTTTTTGGGAACTAGCGCTTCGTCATAATCACCAAAGTAACCTCCTTTTTTGGTGACTCTTCTTTTCATTTAAACGACTGCGTCTTTTGAGGGGATGACGTCGATGTTTGGTTTTTAAGCGTTTTGTAGGATTGTCTTTTTCCTTCTCCTTTTTGAACAGCAGAACGCAGAGGGTTGTGCTGTGCACGTTTTTGAGGAGACAGCATTGGGTGTTCAGCAGTGGCACAGAAAATACTGATCACGTTGTTGTCATCAAGTCATTTGTAATACTGGAATGCGACGCCACTGATTACTTTTCCGTCGTATTGGCTTCATAACAGGTAACAAACGTCGTGAAGGGATTCGCAATGGACTAAATAGGGACAGTTCTTGTTTGGACAAATCCAGTAAACTCTTTAACATGCCAGATCTTTCTTGGACTTTGACTTTGGGCGAAAGTACTTTGTGAGCAGCTGCTACTGCCGCTAATCAGAAAGAGGGTGTCAGCGGTGCGGGAGACGTTTTGGGAGACGCAGATTTCATCAAATTTCATCAGATTTCATTCATCCAATTAGGAAGAATGGGTGTCAAATTGGATTTGGCTGGCATGACCAGCAACGGAGAAGTGGAAGAACCTGAGGCTATTGGAAACGCGGTCGCTGGTGCTACATGTCGTGGTTTACGAAGGTAAGGTTGCGTCCTGGACGAACTGCCTCTTTTGCGGGTGACAGCTTTTTTCTTTTTGACTTTTCTTTTTCTTGTGTTTTGGTCTTGGCACCATAGTTCCTTTTCTTAGGGGTTCGTTTGGCTTTATTCTTTGGGAGCATTGGGATCCCATTTTAAAAGGGAACGAATGATGACACCGCCTAGTGAACCGCTACCTCCATGTTTCAAAATTATTTGCTTTCTGGTTTGAGTGTCAATGCGAGAATCAGCTAGTTGCGTCAAGGCTACTTTGTTTCTGTCAAAAAAGCGTTTGCTTTGATGTGGAATGTGAATGATCCCTTCCAGTATTTGATGTGCTGTCACCGTAAACCATCGTAAGACTTCTTTGAGACTGGCTTCTAAGACGTGCGCACGTATCTGTGGACTTTTTTCGAGACTGATACCGTACAAGGCACGAATCAATTTCATGGGAAGATAAGACTGAAGGCAAGTCATGTTGAAGATGTATGAGACAAGGTCAAAGTGTCCGAGGTTTTTTTTTTTATAGATTTTATAGTTGTTCATATTGTTAAGTCGACGACGAGGACGTGTACACGACAGGTCCACCGTCTTGACACCAGTCGTGAAACAAATGGGTACGAAATCGCAAATAATCGGGAGCGGTGAATTTTAAATCCACGAGTAAATAGGCGTGTGGAGTTTGAGTATCATCATCGGACGCATGAGTCAGCCAAGGTGTTCCTAACTGTTGGGATAAGACTTGGGGACTTTTAAACAAGACCACATAATGAGCAATGAGAATAATGGTACGATGGGCTTCACTTTGTTGAAATAAATATTGGGTAATGTAAATGACACTGGTATTACGATGATGCCCTTTACGCGTAAACCACAGATTAATTTCTTCTTCGTCTTGTCCTAACATGTCCTCAAAAATGACCAAATGAGTTTGACTAGGGTCAGACACGATCCCATCGACATCGCTAGGAATGTCTTTTACAAACACAATGGAATCACCTTGACTTTCTTGCAAGAGGCTGTATGCCGATTGCCACTCTTTGTAACACCACACGATGCGTTGAAGTGAACGATCGATCAAATGATGTTTATGTTCGATCAAACGTTTGACAAATTCGGTTTTTCCTGAACCGCTCGGTCCAGCAATTAGCATGTTAAAAGGATAACGAAGATACAAGGCTTCCCAACCAGCATGATCTAAGTGTTCGTCAATGACTTTGAATGTCGAGGAGGAAGGAGTAGAAATAGCAGAATTAGCTATAGTAGTGTAGGGTATGATACTATTGACACAAAAACAGACAAGACAAGAGGTTTTTATACTTTTTTCAAGACACGTTTATTTCAATGCATGTTTAAATTGGAACAACACGAAAGACAAAAATATATAAAAGCCAAATGGATAAGTACAGGAATAAAATACACAGGGTAACGATCAAAGTGGCATATAAACAAGTCACTGTACAACATTGCTTGAGTAACCAATGTGTCCTAGAGGTAGTGTGTAATGTTCTTATAGTCTCTACATGGGGTACAGTCACATAGGTGAACTCTCGGAAGGGTCTTTGTGGGGGAATGTCCAAGACAGTCCTGTCTTGAACAGAGTAATTGTCCTCGGTGACAGATTCTTCTTCTTGCACTGGCACTAACACAGGTTTAAAAGTGACTTTTTTTCACTCGACGATGAATTTTACTAACACAACGCTTGAACATAATGGGATGCTTTTTTTTTTTTGCATTTTCGCAAGTTTTGAAACAGGCCGTATACTTACTCCATGGAGACCACATACCGTCCACTGCTCATTATACAGTATCTTATGATGTGAAATTAAAGAAAACGTATTGCATAAACTTTCAAATATTACATTTCAATATTATTTTCGGATTAATAATTAGCTAATTATGTATTGATTGATTTATGCTCATTATTTATGCTACATGAATTAAGGCTTAAAACAGTCCAATGAGACGCAATGTGAAGTCTAAGTAAACTCCTACCTTTCTAAACTTTCCTTGATCATTTAACGGGTATTTAATGCCAATTTATAAATTTATGAACAGAATCCATGTCATCAGAGATTACCTTGATCAGCGACATGCTTAATGTTCAACTTTTTTGACCACAGTTGCCTGATGACCGATTATAAAATGCATATTTATGATATCTATTGTGACAGAATGATCGATGTTTTCATCAGTATTGACATAATCATGAGATATCATCACCGTTATCGATACTGGTTTCTTATTGCAAGGATATTTTGACAACAGCGTGAACACAGAGCTTACGTCGTCTACTGAATGTGTTACGTCCTCAAATATGACAATTAGGATTACACGAATGTCAAATGAGGTGGAGAGTCTCTCTCTCTCTCTCTCTCTCTCTCTCTCTCTCTCTCTCTCTCTCTCTCTCTCTCTCACACACACACACACACACACACACTATATATAGATATAGATATAGGTGTGTGTGTGTGTGTGTGTGTGTGTGTGTGTGTACAAATCACTGAAAAAATACTTTTGAAAACTGTTCCTCATTGGCAATGATTAAAGTTGCACAAAATATTTCACCTGTTAAAATATTTACATTAATCTGTTGAGTTGGCGCATTGATGATGTTGCTAATGTTTGACTAACTAAAGGCATTTTTGTTACTTTTTGTATAGCTTAACGCCGTTTTTCAGCACAATATAGGCTATACATGGCGGCAAGTATTAATGGTGGAGGAAATACACCCGGAAAGGACCACTGACCCACGAGAAGCTACTGGCAAGCCTTTACACATACCCACATTGGCTGAATCTGAGACTCGAACACACGCAGAGTGAGATGGCGGTGGTCCGTAACGGACGGCGCTTTAGACCACGCGGACATTAGCGAACCCTAGGCATCAGAGACTAAAACCCACGAGGCTATAACGTTTAGAGTTGAGAATGCTGTAGGGAAGTGGGGTATTCTCCGTCTGATACAACCGAACGAACGGCCTAATTAATCGCATCTCTCAACACACACACACACACACACACACACACACACACACATTGAACATCAGACAAATGTATCATGAAGCGATTTGTTTAGTATAGTCTAGTACTAATTTTTAACAAGCCATTTAAACAGTATATATGACAGTGGTATAGTGTTATAGTCGACTTACCTGGACACATATCGGTATGACATTCCTGAGTGGATGAGCTGTTTCCAATACAGACCCTTCCGTGAGGATGTCCATTCAGAAATACACATTGTCTGCTTCTAGACTGAATACCGCCACCGCAAGTTTTGGAACAGTCCGTATAGTTACTCCATGCTGACCACATACCGTCCACTGATCATTATACAGTATGTTGTGATGTGAAATTAAAGGAAACTTATTGCTTAAACTTTTAAGTATTACATTTCAAATTACGATTATTTATTTATCAATATTTCGAATACAATAATTTCCAGAATTAAGAACGATTACATTAATTTGGAACTACAAAACATTAGGAATTATTGACACCCCCAGGGTCCTTATAAAGATTTCAGAACGTTTACAACCGTCAAGCAATTGTGAAGAGTCAGTTATCAGTGACATGTTGTAATATATTGAAAAATCGTAAACATATGAATACTCGACTGGATAACTTTAGAAAAAGACGATTACATTTTAAAGCATTATTCAGGTTATATTTCTTCTCGTAACTTTCTTGTGACATAATGATCCACTAACCAGGGCATGGTCCGGGATTGCAAGGTTCGGTTGTGGAGTTAGCACCGAAACATGAAGAAAGGCAAATGCAACGTCAGAAAGCGGAAAATATCAGTGGAGGAGAAACAAAAGAAAAGCAAATCAAAACTACAAAAGTTCCAAAAGATGAAAAATTCAGAGAAACTGGTGACACAAAAATGCAAAAGAAAATGGAATAGATAGAAATGCAGATGCAGAAAGAAAGAGAAAAATAAGAAAGGGAAATACAATTAAAATAAAAAGGGTTAGAAATGAAAATCGGAAAGATCGTCATCACACACTTAAAAAGTAAAAAAGGAAGTAGAATATTTTCATCAGTTAGCAAAATTGTTTAAAATTTGCAATCATCTAAAGAGAACTGGACGTTATTTTTGCAAAGTGTACTTTTTGTATAAGATCGTGAATTATACGCCTCGCGGGAACAACATTGTGCTAGCTAGTGCTAACAATGATTCCCGATATTTTTCTTTGAATATCTTTTGGTCTTAGGGAGTGTGGCACCAGGAACGATAGCCGCTAGCTTCTTGTTTTAGTTTTAAAAACGAATCCACGTAGTCTGCAAAAATACCTTTCTGTGTCTCGTCGAAATTGTGGTATTCTTGTGTCTTGGGAAAGTGGTAAATTTCGTGCACTTCTAACAGTTGGCATCCCAGGTCCAGAGCTTTAAACAATTCAACGCTAACCCACGTTCCTGTCAAGGCACGTTCTTCCTGGATGTGCTGACAAGGTTGGTCTTGGTTGCACGTATCGGCACAAGTTCGACAAAGAAAACATCAGTTTTCCTTGGCAATAGCGAGGTAAAACGGGATGGCACAAGTCTGTGCGAGGTAATACTTTGCACTTGATCATTCCATCTTACTGGCGTATGTGGTCCAAGTCAATGTGTTCTGTCATCAATTCTGGATGCCCATCGGGAAAGTGACAATATTTGCACAGGTAAGGATACAGCGAACACACGTCCAAGAATTTGATTTCTTCTCCCTTCTCTTCGTCCGCCTGGTACAGCAAACAGGTGGCATTCGTTGGTCTTCCGTACAAACTATCCCGTGGGTTCAGGGGGTCCACTAACTTGTAACTTTCTACAATGCGTTTAAACTCGGGATCGGTTTTCAAAATCTGATCGTACTCGTGTTCCCACATTTCCAGTACCTGGTATCCTTGCTGTTCTAACTTTAAACGTCCATGACAAGTTGTCTGGTACAAATCTTCCATGGTCCGTTGTAACAAATGATTTTTGGTGTCACGTTGATGGTAGCACATGGGACATATGTGAAATAAGCATCCATTAAACTTGTACACGATTTGATGATTATCTAAGTCCCATCCATCCACCGAATACGTTCCGATGGTCTTTTTGCCTCCTCCGTTGCGGGCGTGCTGGATCCATTTGTCTTCATTGTCGCACAAGTAATGTAGCCAACGTAGGGCTTTGACCGAGTATTGACGTTTGACACAATTCGTCGTTTGAAGGCTGATGACAGAGAGGGTAGATTCAGGCATGAATCGTTTTCGGTACACTAAGAAACACGCTTTGGCGATGGTACAAGCTTCATTCAAAGGGTCGATCCCTCCGTGCTCCATGAACAATTCTCGAAATATTCCACAGTAACGTCGTAAAATGTCCACATCAGATAGACAGTACTTTAACATTCTTCTTGAAAGTCAAAGGGTCCAAGGCGTGAGTCTGGTACCAAGCGTAGAAAGCTTGCCGTTGTTCGGTATGCATGGTGTTGGGGTCGTGGTCGTCAGCCTCAGGCAAATGGGGTAGAACAGCATGTGGAAAATAACCTTCGGCCATTTCTATCATTTCAAACGTTTTTGGCATGCGACTCACAGGCATGGTCAAATAACTCATTGAATCTTTAAACTGTACTTGTCCTACTTGCATAGAAATGATTTTGGGTCCGTTTAAAGTCACTTTAGGACGTTTGGTACTTTGTTCCGCATAATATTTGAGCAGAAATTGCCCATCGTATCCCGAAAAATTGTGAGCCATTACTGTGGCAGGGTGTTAACAATTTCCATAACGTTAAATGTCTTCTGCTCTCCACTTTTCGTCGATAGGGTTTAGGATTCTTTGGGCGAAATTGGCCAAGGTGTTTGATCATCGAAAGACTTTTTCACGTCCTCCAGGAATCTTGCTGCAGTGAGGGAAATGACTAAAGATAGGCTCTTGGATGCACTTCTCGCACGCTCGGTGAGCCACGCAGAAATTAGGAATATGAATACCGGTCTCTTGCATGCATTCGAAATCAAAGAAGGTAATATTCCATTTCTTTTGGATATCTTCTTGTTGGGGTTGGTATTTTTTAATGAAACATTCGTTTTCCAAGTCTACAATTTGGTGACTAATGTGACATCGTTTCTGCTTTCGACAAACGTGAAACTTGGCATTACTAGTACGTATGCCTTGTCCACAAGTAGGGCACAATCTCAGAAGCTGACAAGTTCTTTTCTGCTGTGAACCTTGCATCTTCAAATGTTGCTGGTAACAGGTAGGACTGGCAAATGTGCGCTGACAAACTTGGCAATGCACTCGTACTTGTCCTTATCGAGACAGGGTTGAGAGGCCAAACATCCCTCACATTTCGATCCGCAATGCTTGCGGTGTTCTAGATTATTATAACCATAGTCACATTTTTCACAGTAGTAACGGTATCTCAGAAATGCAGTGATACTGGTAATGGTATCAAAATGCCCATCGTGATGAAAGAAGTGAATGTATTTTCCATCTTTGAAATTGTGGCCTCGAAACAAAAGAGGACCACACACTTCTTGAGGGTGTACTTTCAAGGTGTAACGTGGCGCTAAGACGTCTTGCAATTGTTGCATTTCTGGAATACCGCAACGGGTGTCTTTGGATATCCCCGCTTGCTGTAACAGGAGTTCTGTTTCACTTCGTTGTTTGGCTCGGTCCGATTGTTGAATACTTTTCCAGTCTATTTTCCATTATACCGTGTCGTTTTTGTTGGCATACGTTCGTCCCACGACGATGGCACGGGCTAAATACATATAGTCATGAGAATTGTTAAAATGGACTAGGCTTGTTTTGGTGTTGCGAAAGTTGTCGACTAATAACACCTTTTTGGGTTTTGTCCCCTCTGGAAGAGAAACGTGATTCATGAACAGTGTGGCTTTTCCATCAGTGATGTGAAACTTGTCCTTGGATTGTTGCACATGTTGAATTTTGTCGATGACATTGGAATATGTAAATTGTGATGGGCTGCTAAACTCGATGCAAACAGGGGACTTTAAACCGTCGTGATGAATGGAAAGTCTTAAACGATCAACTTCTTTGGCTTGACATTGCTTTTTCAGTGTAGTTAACACAGAATTCCATACCTCATTAATAAGCCCTTTTGTATTCTCCAAAGGTACGTTGGACTTGAAATCTTTAAACTTTACAGCGTACGTGTAAGCCCTAGTTCTCAATTTTCGAGAGGAACGTTTTTCCGTCTCTCGATTGTGATAGTACTTTTCAGGGTTTACGAATCGTGGTGAACTTTGCTTGGACGTCGATTGTCTGGGTGTGGATTCGGACTCACTCATGTAATCTTCAAAATCACTAGCATGAATGAATTTGAGCCAAGACTTCAGCTACTGTGCGTGGCGATACATAACGTTTCTGTCTGTTACCGTCTTCTCCTTTCTCTACAACATGATGTGGTCTTTTCATCTTGTCTACAAAAAGTCAAATGACTACATTTTTAAGACCATGGCCCCTATATATTCATTTCTGATCCGTGCATATATAAAGGTTCAGTGTCTAACCTTTCAGTATTAATTTTACTCTCACATTGACGAGAACGATTGAAGAGCCTCCTCAAGTTGAACTTTTGATCAGAGCTTTGCGTGGAGTCATACGAAAGTTTTCTTCAGACAAGCCGACAAACTACTCTCGCTATTTTCGAGATAAACGTCAAGATACTTGCTATATCTGTAAGAAGAAAGGACATTGGGCTACACAATGTCCAGATCGTGACAAAAACAAAACATATGTTAAAAAAGACAAACGTCAAGATGCCTGTTATCACTGTAAAGAGAAAGGACATTGGTCTCCAAACTGCCCTAAGAAACAACAGGACCAAGAGGGAGAGGGGGAGAGGAATTCTAAACAGGAGGAAGAGGAAGAGGTACCCTGCCCCAAGGAAGAAGCTCGACACGTTCACAAAAACAAGAAAAGAAGACGAAACGAAAGTGAGGAAGAAGAAAAAGATAAAGAAAAACCTGTGATAGTAAAAAATTGAAAAAACAGAAAGAGTGAACAGAAGAAACCTATAAAAAATTTTAAGTGGTATTGTGTTATGTTATGTTGCGATATTGAATTGTAACATTTGTACCAGAATACACCAGATGAAATAAAAACGTAAGTGAGCAGCAGAGAGGGTGAACAGACCACGTTTTCAAGCAAAAATAATGCTTCCTACGAAACCTTATTTTAACCCAAAAAAATAAGTCTCCATTTAGCAAACGGAGACTTTACGATTTTTTAATCAATTTTGGTCGCAAGGATGTGGTCATCCACCCTCTCTGCTGCTTAGTGATTTCATCACTGGGTTAACAAAAAATAATAAATGATTTCAACCAAATATTTGATCGAGTCCGATACGATATCGTGTCCGAGGATCATGTAAATTTATTGTTACAAATTAATGCGGGTTGACTGAGCATGACTAAAGAAATTTTTAAATTGATTGAAGTCCATATCGGAACACCATGTCTGCCAAATATTTCGTAGCGTTTGTGTATCAACGCCGTTAAACACAGCAAGAATATTACAGTTATCTCTGATCACTTTTGGAATCTGAGTGTAGCGTTGAGTGACATATATCACATCAGTGTTTTTGTGACGCCCACGGGAAAATATTCTAGCTGGGTTTTTTTGATTGTCTAACATCACATCGTCGTATACGACTAAATTGTTAATACTCCCATCAAGGTCATCCACGGATGGCGCCTCGTCAATATCAGTTATAAAATCAATGGTATTCTCACCTTTAATTTCTGATACATTCTCGTTAAACTCCTTTAACACTTCATAGCATCGTTGATCATCTACGCTAGGAGCAATTAAATACAACTTATCCCACTTCATCCATCTCATTATTAAATTGAGCAACAATTGAGTTTTACCGGATCCAGATGACCCGATTAGAATTGCACGGATAGAGTTTGGTAGCGCTGCATGATGCTTAACTGGTTCTCTTATTTTAGTCGCTGAAAAATCAATTATATTCATATCTCTATACATAAATTATGGATCTATATTGTGTGAAGTGTAAAACGCGTACTAGCACAAATGATGTGACGACGGTTACAACTAAAAATAACAGATCAGCACTAACTGGTAGATGTGCAACATGTGGTATAAAAAAGTTTAGATTTATTTCTACAAAATCAAAGATTTTACAATCCGGAGATGTTTTAAAAAAAAACGAGGAGGTGATATCGCAGCCAAATTGACAAAGCTCCCTGGAACCCCATGGGCAAAGTACCCCGGAGAAAAGCACCTTCCAGGATATAGCTACTGTGGTCCCGGAACACGATTAGATATCAGACTTGATGATCAAAATCAACCCCGATCCGGCGAGTATCCGATAAACGCTATTGTTAAGGCGTGTCATGCTCATGATGTTGCATATAAAAGCAGCAATCTGCAAAACAGGCATCTCGCGGATGTGAAATTAATTCATGCGTTAAATGCTATTCCTGATAAATCTTTTAAAGAAAAGTTGGCTTCGTGGTTGGTAAAATCAGCTATGAAAGGCAGATTGATGATGGGTGCTGGTAATTAATAATATGGAATCAATTTATTATTCCCCAAGAGGATACTGGAGAGGTAAATCAGCAGTCTATAAACTCGCTAGCGCTGCAAAAGTGAAAAAAAATACAGCGGCGGATTGGTTATCCAAACAGGCACTATGGCAAATTTATCTACCACCACCTAAACAAATTCAATTCTCGCATTTTGATGTGACTGCTCCTAATGAAGTTCATCAGGCTGATATATTATTTTTGCCACATGATCGTGGTTACAAATATGCGTTAACCGTAGTTGATATTGCAAGTCGATACAAAGAAGCAGAACCGTGAAAAACAAAATCAGCCACTGAAGTTGCTTCTGCATTTGAAAGGATTTATCGACGAGGTCCTCTGCACTGGCCGAATCTATTGCAGGTTGATCCTGGCAAGGAATTTCAGGGTGCGGTTCTATCTACAATGAAAAATCATAATGTCACCATACGACGAGGGCATACTGCGCTACATCGCGATCAGGCCATTGTCGAACGATTAATCGGACGATTGCTGAGCGGTTATTTGGATATCAATACGCAAAAGAATTCATTCAAGAAAAGCGATCCAGTGAATGGGTTAAAAGATTACCATCTGTGATTACTGCACTGAATAATGAGATTACTAGAACAATCAACATGAAACCTATCAACGCGATTAAAAAGAAGTCAATACCCGTACAACCACAAAAAGATTTCCCTAGAAACGCTAGCGTTTCCCAACCAATTCTTGGTAGTAGTGTCATTGTGAGGTACTTATACGAACCAGGAGAGCTTGAAGGGGGTAGAAAAAGGGCTACTGATCCTATTTGGAGTGTTACTGCACACAAGATATCTAGTATAACACGATCAACTGGTAGACCAGCAATCTATAAACTGGATTCAACTGCTCCTCAGCGAGGATTTACTCGACAACAACTACAAGTGATTCCCGAGGATACTCAATTGCCACCGCATGGTCTTAACTAGCGCCGTTGCGTCTATTGCACTCAAGACAAGTCAACATCACATTATTTCTGACATGACCGAGATTGTTATTTTTTCTGTCTACGGTGAATTGGCGAGGATCCTTATCCGAATACTGCCAACGCATTATACAATTGCAACTCGCGCAGTGATTATTCTGTTGTTTCTTCAAAGTGATTATTAATTTAGCATCAATATCAAATTCTCGTTGTTTTTTTTTGTCCTGTTGTTTGTAACCGGAGAGTTTTTTATTAATGATGCTAACATCAATATCACTTATTGTTGTGTCATTATCATCACCACTGGCTTCGCCAACAACAACTCTTCGAAGTTGATTTATGTTTCGTACTCTGGATACTGCGAGATAGACTAAATTTGACCATTCGATGTGATTATCCACCATCCGAACAATTGTATTCGATATAGTCAATCCCTGTGAAGAGTGTATTGTTGCTGCGTATCCTAGCGTCCACGGGGATTTATTAGCACGCAATGCATTTTCGACGACGCTGATATCAACCAGCACAATATCATTTAATACGAGAATTTGTTTTTCACTCTGTCCTGGAATATCAACTTCAATATTCTGCTTTCGTGTATCCGAAGGCCTATAACACAACGGTACTGGAAGTGTTACAAATTTTTCTTTATGCGTTTCAAATAACTTCATCTGAAGTGTGTCTCTGACTATTTTTCTACTTGCTACTATCAAATCCTTTGGTCTCCACGTTTCCCAGAAATCATTCATGGGAGTTTCTGAAATTATTTCACGTGCTATTTCGCATTGGATTTTATCCGGTTGTAATCTAATCAGTGCTTTGAACTCGCGTAATTGTTCATCAAGTGATCTATGGTCGGTATTAATTTCTTCATAATAGTCTACAGAACCCTTTAGCCATTCATGTGGAGATCCACCGACAAATGGTGGTGGTTGGCCGTGATCCCCGCACATGACGACTTTTGTGTTTTTGTTTAACAACCACTCAAGAAATGTTTTTAATACATCTAATGACACTGTGCATATTTCATCCCAAATTATGATTTCAGGAATGAATTTATCACCCATACGCTCAGGAGTCCATTTGTCACCTTTCCATCGAAAAAAACTATGGTAAGTGCAAGCATTTACCCCTCGTTGTATCATCTCTCTGGCGAGTCTGTGAGTCGGTGTTAGCACAATCATGTTAGAAACGCTAGCGTTTCCACGACGAAATAATTCAATTGCACGAGTTGTCTTTCCTGACCCACCACAACCGTTTAAATAAACTGTCTTATATCTACATACTGGATCAGATACCGGTGGTGCATTAGAAAATTCTGATTGAATTTCAATACGGTTACAACAAAGATATTTATCATCCATGGCAACGTCTGCGGATTCACAATACTCATGTAGCATCTCCTTTTTAAATCGCCAACGCCCCCACGCTTCCTCCGGATCTGTGAATTTAGCTACAGCTGATTTGTACTTATTGTGTATATACATCGAATCAGTGGCTACTCTAACCGCGGTATTAGGAAATCTATTTATCATCGAAAATAGATTAATAGAAGCATAGGCTAGCATTGAACTTCTCAAATGTGTGTACTGGGAATTATATCCATCACAGTAGGTAACAACCGTACCTAATTTCTCACCATTGGATAGAAAAGCATCCTTACGGGATACAAGTTTTCCTTGTTTCATTAAATCCGCTACAATAAAATCGTATTCAGCGACATCTATGATCAACCGCGAAGAGTATTTTGCGTTGTCGTATCTTCCACCCTGGGTAAATTTACCGATTATTCTTCGTCCAAAATCCTTTGCTTGTTCTTTTTTAATTTCAAATAACTTCTTAGACCAATTCATGATTTGTTCTTCATTGAAATTCTTCGAATTTCCATCTGGGAATTGTTTTCGCAATTCGCTAATTATACGATCTAGATCGGGTTGTGGTAGCCAAACTTCTTTCTGAGCTCGATAGCATATAATAGCTTCGGAAACAATCAACGATATCTGCATGCCACAATCAATCATATATCGTAGTAACACTATTGGCATCCAGGCCTTTTCAGATATATGTCTACCAAGCCAAACATAACTACACGGATGTAACCCTGTAGCGAGTTCAAATGATATCACACGAGCGAATCCGGTTAAATCAAAATCAGGTAATGGCCCATTAATCGCAACACGAGTCATTTCATGCGTGGGGTGTCCAAATCGTTTAAAATAGTTACTACATTCTCCATACCCGAGAAAACTTCCAGGATAACACGCGGATATATCAATTGAAATCATACCGTCACGATGGTATTTTGTATTCCACAGTCCTCCATGACCAAATTCGATGCAACTCAATTTAACGTCCTTGAGAAAATCACTTCCTGTTGGACGCCATGAGTTTTTTTCTCTTGCGAAGTGAGCTACCACTGATGGAATAGTAAAACTATCCGTCAATAGTTTTTCATGGGAACTCTCCGGTGAAAAATCATTAGCGATTTTTCTCATTCTGTTATCTAATTCTTCAACGCGATATAATTCACCATTTGGTTTTACAAATTGATCAAATCCTGATTCGGAACCAGCACTACTAAGTAACCACACTGACACAGGATCATCTTTACACAACGCAACAATAGCATCAAATAATTTCTCTTCATAGAAAACATCCCCGGAAAATTCCCCGGAAAATTCCGGGGGGATATATCTCACGGTTCTATCTCGTGGAAATATTGTTACTGCAGGTGTCCACGCGTGTTCGTTATGATCAATAATTTGTATTGGAGCCCCTCGCGATTGATATTTCGGTTCGTATAATACTTCTCCGGTTATTGTTGTTACTGATATTGGGAATTTTAATGATGCTTCTAATTTAGCTATATCAGAAATCTTTGCACCGTGCTGTTTCACTGTCAGTTCCCATTCGGTTATTTTCCTACGTCGCAGATCAGTTAGTTTATTTCCTCGGGATGCATTTGTGAAGTGTTCCATTACCCGTGTTGCTACACAATTGAGCCTTGACGAAGTTAACGGTGAATATTTCATAGGAGCTAGTTTTGCAATATCGGGTTTATCATTTAACGGATATAACCCATAAACAATTGCTGTTACGGGATAAGATCTTTCGTAGTATGGTTTGTCAATTCCAGTTAGAATTCCTGGTTTGGAATCTTTACTTACAATGACAGTTTTTTTATCCTTGAGGATTGGTTCAAATTTATCCCTAATAATCCATTTGCCTTCGACTTCGATAATGAATTTTATTCTGAAAAAATACTTCTGATTGGAATTGCTTTGCTTGAAATCCTTTGGATTTCCACCTTTGGATTTTCCACCTTTGGATTTCCCGCCAAGGTGTGAAATTATCTCAGCTGCTCTTTTATCGTTCATAGTAGCATCGATGATGGGTACATTGACACCGACAACATCTTTGATGTTGTTGTTGATAATTCGAAATGTCGACCAACAGTATGCTGCACCGTCTTGGTAGAATTCATTAAAACACTCCCTGATTTTACCGAGTATAGTTCTATCACCGATTAGACGTTTTGGTGTATCAGAGACTCTATCGAGATTGAATTTAGTATTTCTCCAAGGCTTAATTTTCGATAATCTTTGGAACTCGTCATCGAGATTGAATTTAGTATTTCTCCAAGGCTTAATTTTGGATAATCTTTGGAATTCTTTCATGGTATAATCAATGAATTTAGTATTTCTCCAAGGCTTAATTTTCGATAATCTGTTGAATTCCTCCATGTTATAATTAAAACAAGTATTTAAATAGAAAAATATAGTATAATGAATCACTGCAAGTGGCTAATGATTGGATCTACAACCCCGTGTAACAAATCATGCAGAAGTGAATTCTGTGGGTATCATTTACAAAGCGTTAGGCGAGGAAGTTTTGGCCCTATCCCATGCCTCCAATGTGGGGTGGGTGTTAGAGGAAAATCGCAGTTGTGTCTTGCTTGTGGGGGTAAACGATACAGGGAACTAAAACGCTACTATGACAAACGAATCAATGACTCCGTCATCCTTGATAAAATCAAGGACAAAGTCATCAAAACCCCTCAAGATTATATCCAGAGATTTATAATTAAAGCAGATAATAAGTTAGACAAGTAGTATTATTATACAAATGAGCCAAGATTTCAGACCTCACCCAGTGCTTGCTAATTACGAAGCCTCTAGTGATGGTGTTGTCAGGCACCGCAGACTCAAAGAACCGGTTGGATATCTGAATAATATGGGGTATTTGATGTTTTCAGCTGGGAGGAAGAAGTATCTCTGTCACAGAGCCATCTATGAAGCATTTTACGGATTAATCGAAGACGGCCTTGTGATTGATCATATAAATGGCGTGAAGACTGATAATTGTCTTGGGAATCTTCAAGCCGTCTCGCAGCGCGATAACCTTTTAAAAAGCAACGCTGGTAGGCACGCAAAACATCCCAAGGGTGTGAAATCGTTTGATTTAGAAAATAATGAAGAGAGAAGCTTTCAGTCGATAAATGCGGCTGGAAAATATTTCGATATTTGTAGTACTTCAATTCGATTTGTTGCACAAAATTTAATTAAAACTGCTCTGTCTAAAAAAAATGGTCATAAAATAACATTCGTATACACCTGAAACTATTTAACTATTCCGCCGCATTTACACTCTACCTACTAAGTTCCCTTGTATTATGACGTCAAAGGAATGTGTCGCCTGCTATATTACATGTACTTGACTAGGCGCGCCCACGTGAATGTAATGGAGATATAATGCATGAGTTTTCGATAGAGAATAAAACTTTTTATTGTCGCTTGTGGGCTAAAACTGCATTATTATTTTTATTTATCTACATATCTCATGTGTGGGGGGTAGGTGGACTAGCAGTAAAGCAGACAGCTAACTCGTTCTTTTCAGTACAAAAATTCTTTATAATCTAACGCATTACCTATGTTCGCTCAGCCAGAACGCGAGTGTTTCCTATTCATTGAAGTAAGTAGGTGGGTGTGGTTAAAATCACTATGTGCGAGTTGTATTTTTCTGTGTGTAAAAGTATTTTATTTTCCTTTTTTCTGTATGCATTTTTATAAATATAATGAAAACTCTCTTATTGTTAAGTATACATGTCTTCCCTCCTCTATATTGATCGGTATTCATGTGACCTTCAGTACAAACGTACTTCTGTTTCCCACCCTGTATGATCGGTATTTCACTGACGCAGGCATGCGTGATTGATATTTACAAACAGTTAAATTAATTTTTTTTTGTGTACTTAGTATTTTATATTTCCTAAATACGATGGATACAGTAAAATTGTCTATTTTAAAAATCTCTTATTGTTAAGTATATCAGAAGATATATATATTAAAAAATCTCTATTCTGTATGACTAGTCCGTGGTGTAATGGTATCGTGTTTGTCTTGTAAACATAGATCTATCAACTACGTGTTCGGTCCCCATAGCAGATACATTATTTGATGGCGAAACGGAAGATGTTTTTTTCTATTAATTGGGGATGAAGGGCGGTCCCCCTCAGCCAAACCAACATGGCAACCCATGCTATCGCATTCTCGGTAGCGTGGGTTGGTGTTTTTTCTAACTCATGCAACCATGAATTCGATTTCATGGGTTGCCATGTTGGTTTGGTTTACCACGCCCACATCATTACCATCATCGTTCCATTGAATTATAATCCATCCTTAATTAAGTTAATTAAGTACATGTTATGCCTAAAATTTGCCACAACACTCGAGTGGAAATATATGGCATTGTGCCGTCCATGTTGTGACGTTACCTCAAGCATATCTTCTGGGCGGTCTAAGATGGCGTTCTCCTTAGGCCTCCCGCCGGAGATGTATGTTTCGGGTCCCCTTGGGCTTACTTGGATGCGAAGGCACCCAAGGAGTTCCAAAGATGTGTTGTCATATATGTTTTTTTTTAATAATTAGAGATACAGTATACTATATTTATAAATAAATTTATTTATAAATAAATATAAATAATGGATATCAATGATGTAAACGCTATAATTGCTGAAATCTCAAATTTAAATAATAAAGGGGTATTATTATCTGAAAGTCTCGACGCTGACAAGATTACCTCGGAATATGAAGATATTGAATATCAGTCTAGTAAGGGTCGTTATGTTTTACCTAGGATGTACAGGCTCGTGAAAGGAATTCAAAAATCCATCAATGCTTGTTTTGTACGGTAACGACATTAATTTATTTATAACGCTATTTAGCACCGTTGAAGCAATACGTCAAAAGCTCGGCCAAGAATATCAAAAACGAGCTGAAATTGGTTCTAAAGTTCGTGATCTTAGAAAAATGTTAAACGAGGAAAAACCAGTATCTTAACCACGTGGGTGTTACTAAAAAAAAATAATAGGCTTTCGTAAATAATTTAAATAATTTATTTATTTTTTTTTTAGCGTTTTTTGTTACAAGTGTTACACTTGTCACATAGGATTTTCTCCTGAAAGGATACTCATCAGTCTGGACTTGCTCATGCAGTTATGTGCATAATGGATGATCTGGTCGTAGTAGCAAGTAATCACCGCGACGTCTCCATTTTCACGTAATTGTTCTTGTTGCCGCGTCGTTAACACAAATCGTTCATCGCCATTCTCAGATATTACAATTCTGAAATCCCCAGCGATGTTATTTCTGAAACACTCGCGGATAGCGTCGTACAGTTTAACCCTGTCGAAGATGAATACGTTAGCTTGATGGTACATTATTTAATAACTAAGTTATTTAATAACTAAGCTTTTAATTATGATAGTTTTACATTTGAAAATTTAGTTCACAAACAATATATGGTTGGTGAATCGCTTACAACTAAATTAGCCCGAGAGCGGCTAGCAGCAATTAAAAAGTTTATACCGGTTCGAGACAGACTTCGCGAGAAGTTTCAACAACGACAACAAGCGCAGACTGACTTTTCTGTGTCAAGTGAACAACTGTTTACTCCGATAACAAGTGCGACCAAAGATGTGAAAACAGCAACTGAACGAGCAATATACGGAGATATTCCTAAGGAAGGCAAGCGACGAGAAGTTCCTGTTCTTGGTGTGCTTGAAAAGATAGCAGCAGAGACCGGACAAACACGCGCAGGGATACAACAGTTATCCAGTGATATAAAAACTCAACGCGAAATTGAAGAACGCGAAGAAGCAGCTGCAGGAAGAGACTATTCACCTGAAAGTATATTTACAATCACAGCATTAAATAGAATTGAAAAACTCGGTACGGATTGCGAATTAGCTGATTTTGCTAGAGAAAATTTTCCAAAGGGTATAAGAGAGAATTTATTAAAAGACGAGTTTAAAAGTTTTATAAAAAGCAAAGACACTTGGGCATCAAAAATATATTTAGCGAAACATGGCGGGAATAAAATCACAGCGATGCAGCACCCTGGTTATACTAACTTTCTAGCTGTGGTTAAAGGCGGTCTACAACCACCACCTTATATGGAGGATCCAATCCCGGAACAAATAGACATAAAAGCAGAAGCCGGTTCTAAGAAAACAAGCGGAAAGGGATATTCGATTAAAAATCCAAAGGATGTCTTTGACTCTACCGTGACATGCCCTGGTAACATTTTCAGTGATATATCACGGTTAGAGGTTCTCATCGGAGGGAAACGAGCCGGAAATAACTCCGTCGAGATAATTAATGAAGCAGCTGATATCTGTAGACGATTATTTGCTGGTGGTATCATGGACATTAATGTATATCGAGAACTTATTGCTGAATTAGTTGAAAATCACAACGATGACAACGTCATTGATGACAACGTCATTGATGATGAAAATCTTATGGATGTAAGCGATTGATCACTAATTGAAATACTACTAGTTTTATAACAAGATGATTATACACTATAACCATGATAAACCCGTAAGCGTCTACGTGGTGAACTCACGATTGCCTGTTTATCGCGCGTGGTACGGAGATGGTTTCGGCAATACCATTGCGGGGTTATTTACAAGAATGGCTCCCAAGGTGGCGCCGTTAGCTAAACAATTATCAATGAAAGCCATTGATGCTATCCGTGATAAGGGAATCAATTTCGTTGGAAATCTTGCCGGAAAGGCATTTTCTGCCGCGAAGGATAAAATAGCATCATTGGTGCGAAAGAAACCAGGAATGACTTCGTCAGTGGTGAAACCACGAATGACTTCGTCATTAGTGCTGCCATCAACTACAGTGATGCCTGCAAAAATCAGCAAAGTAATAAATAACGCAGTGGAAGAAAAACTAGCGCAATTGACTTCGTCACAATTGACAGCTTCACCGGTAACAGATAGCGCTATCATGAACGCGATAGCAGGAAGTGGTTTGAAACAAAAAAGAAATTCGAAGAATTTTCAACGACGATGATTTTAAAGAATTAAAACGCTAGCGTTAAACTCTTCGAGTTTCACAATTGAAAACGCTAGTAATGTTATAAATGTTTAAACGAACAGCTGATCCCGCGTTAGATATGGAAGCAAAGATGCGCAAGGATGATTCCGTCCGCGATTATCAATACTATTCCTATCATGCAATACAACCCGACCTACGATCGCGAAATGAACTTCAAGTTCAAGATACCAGTAAATACTTTTTGCCGTGTGAAGCATTTATTGAAGTAGAAGGAAAACTTGTAACAAATGTTGC
Source organism: Unio delphinus (assembly GCA_029339505.1). Taxonomy (NCBI): domain Eukaryota; kingdom Metazoa; phylum Mollusca; class Bivalvia; order Unionida; family Unionidae; genus Unio; species Unio delphinus. Next base: position 5,022,736 of record JAQISU010000240.1, read on the forward strand.
AGCTGATACCCCATATGCAAATGATTCAAATATCCGAGTCGGTTTCGTCAACAATGGTATAATGGCGTTATTTGAAAGTGCAAGATATCTCATTGATGGAAAAGAAATTGAATCAATAGACCGCGAGGTTGATGTTGCAACAACAATAATCGGACTAGCAAGATACTCCGATGATTATACAAGATCGGCTGGTCCATCTATGATGTTTGCAAAGGATACCTCTGATAACGCTGACCACCTTCAATACATTAAAGTGTTAACACCGCAAGACACTTCAGTTGATAATCAACGAGAAGCAGCTAATCCAGAACGTCGAGCTAGACCCGGAGCTGCGTTTGATATTCTCGGAGGTGTTAATGGTAATTTCAATTTAGGATTTGCAACACGAAAATTAGCATTGGAAGGACAAGAGAAAAAGTTTTCATGTGCGATTCCACTCCATCACATATTTGGATTCTGCAGAAATGTCAGAAAAGTCATCTATGGAGCTAAACACACAATCGCATTAGTGCGAAAAGGCAATGACAATGATGCAATTTGGCGTACTGGTGCCGATGAAGGTAAAGTTGTTTTGAGTAAAATAGTATTATGGATGCCAGTAATGACTCCATCAATTACCACGGAAGAGCGGCTACTTTCGTTTATGGAAACCGGTGGTAAATCATTGCTAAGTTGGCTAACAACAACGACTGATGCTAAAGAGGATAATGTTAATGGTACATTTACATGGCACCTGGCATCAGAAAAAGGCGTTTCAGCTCCACGTCATATATTTATAGCGCTGCAGAATCGGAATCGATTAGGTTCCCAAGAACGCAGTCATATGATATTTGATCGGTTAGGGGTAAGTGAGGTTTCACTGAGAATAAACGGACAACAAGAACCATCTGAGGATATACAGCTTAATTACGGAAACAACCAAATAGCACGTGTGTATCATCGGATGCTGTCATATATGGGTCGTGATCAAAATGTTGATACTGGTTTGCAAATATCTCAGCTCGATTTTAAGAACTTGTATCCAATTTATTACTTTTCACTGGAACATCTTGATTTAACAAGGCAATCCGTTGTTGATATACATTTTAGGGCTCGTATAGATCATGGTGGTGTTGATTATAGAGCGGTTGCTGTTATTCTCAGCGACAAATCAATGTTGTTAGAAGGGGCTGGCGGACGAATGAGACTCGTTGATGCACCAGTGGAAAATCTGTAAATGTAAAATCCATAGGATTTTCCCAATTAGATCAATTGAAAGCATAAATGTGTTTTACAATAAAATGCCATATAGTGTTGTTAGTGTCAAGTTGACTGATGGTCAGGTCAAGAAATTAAAATCAAAATCCGCTAAAGAATGTGGAACAACAATAACGTTAAAACCAGCGCAGATGTCCGGAGGTACACATAAAATATCATTAACGGATCGTCAAATAAAACATTTCAATGATGCAATGAAAAATAAGCGAGGAGTTCAAATAGAATTTTCGAAAGCTGCAGTCGCGAACATGATAAAATCAGGTGGTATATTTCCATTGTTAGCCGCAATACCAGCATTGATTGCAGCGGCTGCCCCAGCGGTGGCGAAGGCGGCAGCGTTGGGAGCCGTTGGGACCGCAGCAGGGATGGCGTTGAAAAAGGCAACTGGGAAAGGATATAAAAAAAAGGGAAAGGGGTTGTACCTACCAGGAACGCCGTATTCATGGTAAAGCGGCAAATCCGTGAACGGATCGGGTCTAAGAAAAATACCAGGAACGGTTTATTAGTTGAAAAATCTTCGATTTACAAATCTTCGATTTCCGAACCTATGGTTCCTATGTCCAATTTTGATTTAATTGATGCTGCTAAAAAACTAGCGATAAAAAACTTCAGAGGGGTTTTTATGAGAGATCAATTACCGAGAAAACCAAATAACGTTGAATCCGGTATCATCAATCTTGATAACAGCAGCGGATCGGGAACTCACTGGGTTGCATACGCGATTGATCCACGTGGGATTGTCTATTTCGATTCATATGGGTTAGCTCCGCCAAGCGAGTTTATGCGGTATATAAATTCCTCGATGAAACTCAAAGGGTTTCCGATTTTTTATTCCACGCTGCCAACACAACAATTAAATGATCCACCGATATGCGGCCGTGAAGTATTAAATGTCCTCGCGGAGATTTCATTAAAATCCTTTGGATCTCCGTGGAAACCACCTCATATTATTGTAAACGAATACACGAGTGGGAAATTACAAGGATCAATAAATTGAAAACACAAGTTACGCTAACAATAATGATCGATATTTGGGGACAATCTCTGTCAATGTTGGAACCCACCGAGGAAACATCTGCGGGTTCTATCGAGGATGTAAAAAAAATAATAGAAGATGAAATCGCTGAGACGTTAAATTTAACAAGTGTTGACCCGAACGAAATAGTTGTATTTCAAGATCGCCAAGGTAAATTGAAAAGCAGTAATATATCCGTGAATGACATTTTGATACGGCATCGCGCTGCCGCTGAAAACTCTATTGCACTGTATTCCAACGATGGACAACTTAAACCAAGCGCACTTGTGTCTACGATCACCGACGCGATTGCTACCAACGAACGTGAGCTGAATGATCTTATACGAGGTTATAATAGTTTTCGCAAAAATGTCGTACATAAATTCTTTGGAACCCCGCTTGTGGTTGGCATGACTCTCGCTGAAATTAAAAACTATCTATCGCTATTCTTCGCTAACAAGGACGCGGGAAGGATGATGAATGAAAATGAAATCAAGGCAAATTATCTCGAGATTTCTAAACTAATAGAAGATCAAAAACCCACTAACGACGTCATTGTTAGATTTTTTGGATCCCCACCTGTGGCAGACTCGACTCTCGCTGAAATCAGTGAGTTTATTATCAGGCATACTCATAATGCCTACGTCGCTAATAATTTCTTTGGTGTCCCGGTTACATCTACAATGACTCTCAAAGATATTAATATGTTTATGGTGAGACAAACAACACTTAATACCATCGTTGATAAATTTTTAGGGAGAACACGTGATGAATCTGAAACCACATCGTTGACAGGCCCGACTCTCGCTGAAATTAAAAGCGCGGTTGACGAACAAAAACGCATCAGCGAAATGGCTAATAAGTTCTTTGAGGGCTCTGAAAGTTACAATATCACGACGACATATTCTGAACTCAACGGGCATTATAGTACCGAAAAAGGTTTTGGATTCGGCCTCCTTTTGGTTTCATTTTTTAAACGCCGGAATGGAACGATAATGAAATATACCGAAATCAATAAAACCTATCTCGACATTTATGACGATATTGCTAAACTAAAAGAAACCTCTGAAAGGGTAAAGTATGGGACCTTTGATTGGGTAAAAGAATCTAATGCTAAATTGAAAGTCAATATCGAGAAGTGGCCTCATGGTATCTACAGGATGACGTTAATCTCTGACAAGCAATTTGATATCATCGTGAAAGGTAAAACCTACTTTGGTGGCACCGCGACAGTAATTATCGCGGGGGGAGAAGAAGAATTTGAGATTGTCGCAGTTGATAACACCATTAGAAAAGAAATATCCTGGTGCTTAGAATTCCTAGCGGATTTAAGTAAATAATAAAACCACTAGTGGTTTCAATTGAAAGGAAAATCCTTTAGATTTCACAATTGAAAACGCTAGCGTTTTTAAAATAAAATGATTTCATCAACGCAATGTCGCTATGATCAGGTCAGAGAATTTCAAAATAGACTCAAAACCCTCACTGAGGAGTATCAAATAAAAATAAAAAAATACCGACGAAGAATCACCGCAATTGATATTACTATGTACTCGGTGTCAAGCGTTCTCGCTGGTGCCGGAATAATACTTGCATCGGTTACAATGATTGCCCCGGTCGTAGTTCCAATTTGCATTTTTGCGGTGGCTACAATCGGGGGTATATCAACCGGGATAGCAAAAAAGATATCATCATGCAGCCAGAGTAAACTGCAGAATTACTTAATTCAATTTCATTTTGCATCAACCGCATATTCGCAGTTATCCTCGATGATATCGTCGTCACTCGATGATACAATTATATCAGATAGTGAGTTCTCAGCGATGGTCAGTATTTTTGATTCCGCGATATCGAAATTAGAGCGACAACATGAATATAAAAACAATGACAACACCGATGGAATCAGAAAACACGAACCCAAAAAACAAAATGATCTCAATAATATCAACATTACCAGATTGTGAGTTCTCAGTGGTGGTCAGTATTTATGATTCCTCGATACCAAAATTAGAAATAAATCATGAGTATAATAACAATGACAACACCGCAGGAATTACTTCAACGAATAGTGGAGAACACGAACCCAGTACAAACAAGCATGATATCAATAACATCAACGAATCCAGAATTCAGTGTGAATTTCCCCTCTCCGGTCCCAGTGAAGGAGATAGCGCTAGCAAAACTACGAGTGTATCACAGTTGGCCTAATATCAGATCGGTTGCATTTAGTGGTCAGCAACCCAATAACGCACTGGTGTTCTCGTATAAGAATAAACCCGATGGTACTCCAGAGTGGGAAACAGTTTCGTTACCAACTGGGTCGTACCAAATTAAGCAAATCAATGCTGAAATTCAGCGTAGAATAAAATCAATCACTGGAAAAGAATCAAAAATAGCTATTAATCTTCATCAACCGACGCTCTCGTCGTCGATCGAAATAAGCACAGAGGGATACATTGTAGATATATATAACAGCTCGTTAAGAACAGTGTTAGGATGGCCTGAAAAACCACCGGAAAAATCCGCCACCGACTTAACCACGGACATACAATCATATCATGAAATCAATCCCAGTTATCGAGATAATTTATCTGATATAAGAAAAGGAAGAATCGCCGATAGATTTATATTTACCAACAAAGACACATTGCAATGGGATTTTATCATTAAAAGAACAACCGACTCATCTGTTACTATTTCATTTACGCTAACTGACGTCCGTGGTTATTTTAATGAGATTAAACAATTATATGACACACAACTAGAACAACTACGGAAAACAAAATCGCAAAAACACGTTGAAATAATAAATCAACTTATATCTGACATGAAATATATCTATGAACTAATTATTCAAACAATAATTAATGACAACAGCGACAATAAACAACGATTCCTAACCGATTACAATATCACAGAGGACAATCTGCGTAATTTCAAGTTTCCCAAATACAACGCTGATGAACTAGCAAGAATTGTTAAAACCGATATCAAGGCGCTACAAAAATCAGATTCAGCTGTCCTCTTCAGGTATAATAATGATCCAGATGGTGGCGGTAGGCATATTGCCCCTCATAATGTGAATATTTCAACGGTGATTGCGCTCAATTTAGTATGTGATGCAATTGAAGGAAGCTATCAAATTAATCTAGAGAAATCGAATCAAGCTCAGCAGGGATATACTCTTTATTCGTTTGCACCAACAGCTCCTCCAGGATTCCTAATTATTGAAAACCCAATTAATCCTGTATACATGCGATGCCATAATAATTCGTAACGAGAATTAATTTCAAACTCACCGACCAGTCAAATAATCTGATTGATTTACAAGAAGAGGTGTTAGCGATTAGTTTGTTTGTGAAATCCTAAATTGCTTTGCAATTTTAAAGGATTTTCGTCCTAAAGACTCGATCAAATATTTGGTTGAAATCATTTATTATTTTTGTTAACCCAGTGATGAAATCACTAAGCAGCAGAGAGGGTGGATGACCACATCGTTGCGACCAAAATTGATTAAAAAATCGTAAAGTCTCCGTTTGCTAAATGGAGACTTTTTTTTTTTGGTTAAAATAAGGTTTCGTAGGAAGCATTATTTTTGCTTGAAAACGTGGTCTGTTCACCCTCTCTGCTGCTAAGTGTCTCTTGATTTTGATTTTTATAGAATAAGAACCTGCACTCACAGACATATACACTCACACGTACATCATGGGTATTAAAAAAAACAAAAAGGACTTTTGAGTTTTCATTGAATTAGGCAATTGAAATAGTATTTATTTTCGAAAGATTTCAGTGGCCCTGAAAATTACCGTTGGTGTTTTATTTGTTTAAAACAAAACAAACTCAGAAACGGGACGAAACCATCTTTAACTGCCTTAAGCCTTTGCCACGGCCAAGGCCTCCTTCTGGACTGGTGATTCCTGTCAATGATTTGGTAGAAATCACTAAAGGTGGTATGGTAGACGTAGTCACAGTTAGATTGGGTTGTTTAGCTCGAGAAGGTCTTTTTCTCTTCGGTCGTAATAAAGAAGTCTGATACATTTGTTTCAGGCTCCTTAACTCAGCTAAAATATCTAAAAGTACCATCGTGACTGTTTGAATTTCACTATTCTCGTTCTTTCCTTGGTCTTCTTTTTCCCTGTTGCTGCTACTGTTTCTTCCTGGTGTTTCCTTCTTGCTTTTTCTTCTTCCCGCTGTTGAATAAGAAAAGCTTGTTCTTGTACTTTCTGTTGTTGTAAAAATCGCTCCAATTCTTCTGTTTGTCTTTGCTTAAAATCATCGACGTGTAAATAAGAAGAAGCAGAAGGTAACGAAAGTTCCGGAACAAATTCTTGTGAAGTTAGAAAATCAACAATATCCCAGTTAAAATCAACTACTTCTGGATGTAGATTCATATTGACTTTAGTAGTCACTGCTGTCCCATTACTTGCTGTCTCTACTACTGGCTTATCCCAATTCATCGTCTTCCTAGTTTTCGACATGATTTACCCATGTATGTGCGATCATCATGGACTATCACTCATATGACTGATACAGTTGTTTGGAAGAGAAGGATATATGTGGAGAGGCAAGGTTGTTTAAAGAGAGTTTAAGGAAGAGAAGATGATCCATTGAATATACTAATGTACTATACCTACACACACTATGATTGTGTATACTGATGTACTAAACTTATGCACACTATCATTGTGTATCCTAATGTACTATAATTACACACACTATCATTGTTTATACTAATGTACAATACCTACACACACTATGATTGTACTAAACTTACACACACTATCACTGTGTATCCTAATGTACTATACTTGCACACACTATCATTGTTTATACTAATGTACTATACCTACACACACTATGATTGTACTAAACTTACACACACTATCACTTTGTATCCTAATGTACTATACTTGCACACACTATCATTGTTTATACTAATCTACTATACCTACACACACAATGATTGTGTATACTGATGTACTAAACTTACACA